>DVZL01008479.1:0-10226 GCA_018236625.1 Lasaia peninsularis | reverse complement strand
GTTATGGGTGTTAGACAACGATACTAATACATAGAAATACTTAAATATATACAAGAATAAATTTAATAAACACCCAGTCCCGGAAATATAGACATTTATGTTCATCACACAAATGCCTGTCCCCGTCAGGAATCGAACCCGAGCCTCGCGGTTAGTCGATGGGGTTAGGCGAGTATGCTAGCCCCTAGTTGGCCTAGCAAGGCCAACAAGGCGGTCAAAATACCCAGTCAACCTATTCTCACCTAATGTGTTGTGAGGGGAGCAATTTACTTTTACATAAAATGTACATTAGGTGCCGATTTTGACCCACATCACCTAAACTTATTTAAGTATATGCTGTCTTTTTTCAAACGAACAAAAACAAACGAGATGGAAAATTTTAGACATAAATTTGTTACTTTTTTTAGAGGTATAGATTCGAAGTCTATAGATGTGTTCGTAAGAACTAATGTGTCAGTTTAAACGTGCTATTTCTCTGTCTTTTACATGCACTGAAAGGAGATGGCGATAACTGATAAGAACTTAGCACGCAAAAGAATTATCACTGATTTATGTAAATATTAATAAATTGGTAATAAATTACTTATATGCCTCATAGACTGATTTATATAGGAAAATAATACTTTTTGAATATAAAAATATAGCCTTTTGTAATCAGCCTAATTGACTTTATAGTCATTCATATTTTACACTAGCTGTGCCCGCGACTTCGTCCGCGTTAAATATGTATGTATCTAGAAGAAAATAATACATCAAAGCAAAATCCTACTAATACTATAGAAGCGAAAGTCTGTTAGTATATACGGATGTTTGTTACTGTTTCACGGAAGAAGTACTGGACGGATTTGGATGAAAGTTTATAATTCATGTCTTATACTTATGAACCTTCCTCTGAATGAGTTTATCGATTAAATAAACCACATTACAATCCATTGGATAGTTTTAAAGACTTAAATATACATACATAAAGAGCAAGGAGAGCGGGAAGCGACTTTGTTTTATACAATGTAATGATACTTTTTAAATTTTTTTTTTTCAGGAATATCATTTACGATTTTTATTATGTATACACCCACGTAAAATTTTGTTTTATATTTTGTTATTTTACCAATGGTATATAAATATAGTCACACTCGAATCCCCGAAAGGATAGGCAGAGGTACATATGCACCCTTTCTAAAATATTGTTTTCCCTTCCCATAAGGGTCATTTCTTAAATGGGAACATTTCTTTAATGTTTTTTAGATTTTTCTGAGTAAGCGATACATTTCCCTGGATTAGAATGTGCTCGAAGTGGCGATAGGCTTTCCACCTATCACATCACCTACCTAGTACCTTGACTAATTTGGTGTTCTAGTAAAGTCTACGAGTCGTGGATATACCGCACACCTCTGCCTACCTTTTCGGGGATAATAGGCGTGAAGGTACTTTTAATAATATAAACGAATATCAAATAATATATACGAATAGTTTTCGTACAAAATGTCTTTAAAAACAAAGCCATGGAAACTGGAGACTTCTAAGAATCGTGTATTTTTTCTATTTTATTATCTAGTGCGTGTGGCAAGACTATAATTTATTATCAGGTGGGTGTTGTCTGATACTGAAAAAACAAATACGTGCCACAAAATAATCAGGATAAAATAATTTATACCCGTGAAACTGCCAGGATAAAATTACGGCGTAATACTGCTAAAATCCGTCTTCTACTTGATTATGTTGAGTCAGAATTGAACCTAGTTGAAATTGATTCACACGAGAAGCACTTGATTTGAACTGAAAAAGTATCATCAAAATCTGTTCTCTCATTCTAACGTACTGTAGTAACAAACGTAAAAAATATGATGGAATTGATAGCATCTGAAAGCCGAATAGCATAGAATTAAAAAAAAAGTTATACAAATATTTTAATAACTAATGTAAATCAATAAATAGTCAATAAAAAATTATTTAATTTTTTTAATATTTTTTTTTAAATAAAAGTATGAAGAAATGAAAACTTTCGTTTTTTTTAATCGAACAGAATTAAAAAAAATACAAATATTTAATTATTACATTGAAGCAAAATAGCTTTTTTGTAATATATTACAGATCTAATTGCAGTTGTAGTAGTTGCCTGTGTAGTAGTAGATCTTTAATGAGACGAAGAAAAATAAAACGTTTAACCATACATCGTTTGGTTGTGTCAGGCAATCTGGGTCAATTTTTTTTTTTGCGGAATTTTATCAGGTAGATAAAAACTAGTTTAAAAGTAGGTAGGGTTTTAAACAGAAACACTACATGGCGGACGCTAGAAATTGACATATTGGAAACTATGAAACGGATTATAATGCGATTTTTATCCGTAGACGTAGTGATTCGAGTTGTATGCATAGACAAACATATATATGTGAAAGAGGTCGTTAATCTACATAAATATTATGAACTTGCTATGCCCACGACTTCATCCGTGTTCAAATACGAAAGTCCCAGTGAAAGTGCCGTCCAAATCCCGTCGTTCCAGAGATTAGCCAGAACAAAGAGACAGACAGACAAAAATTAAAAGAAAATGTTATTTTTGTAAATATACCTTATATCCATACGTGTGAAATGAGTTAAAACCGATTATTTGATTGTTTTTATATTATCTCTGTGGTCTAACGGTACAGGTGTTCCTGTTAAGTCCGTTTGACACGTAGGGTCCCGGGTTCAATTCACAGATCGGGCAACTTTTTTTAAATGTTTATCAGATTTTTCTGAGTAAACATTACATTGCCTGGGATCGGAATGTGCCCGAAGTGGCAATAGGCTTGCCACCTATCACATCAGGGCCCTAGCACTTTGGCTAATCGTGGGTGTGTTCTTGTATATCTACTGGACTTACGAGTCAAGAATATACTAGCACATATCTGCCTACCCCTTCGGGGATAATAGGGGTGAAGGTACTTTTTTATTAATATTATAAATATGTATATCATATTTATTTGTATAGATTTAAAACGCTGTATATTTGTGTCGGTGTTCCGTTTTTACGTTAAAACCGCTGAACAAATTTTAAAGAATTTGGCATGAGCTACTTTTTATCCTAACACTCCATCCAGGTCGTGGGAGACATAAAAACGATTAACATGTGAACTAAGCGGCGGGCAAAATTTTTATAATATTATTTTAAATAATCACCTCTACGGTAAATCGCTACCTCTACCGACTGTGATGCACGTCCTGGGTTCGATTCCCCGGTAGGGCAACTAGTTTTTATGATTTTTTTCTATTTATCTGAAAAATATAACGTTGCCTGAATTTGTACTAAATATGGAGACGGACTTGGCAAATCTGTCATATTATGGGATCTAATATCGCCAACTAATCGTGGGTGCATAATATGTATAGCCCTAGCCCTTCGGAAATATAGGCGTGAAGATATTTATATATATTTTTTTTATTTTAAAAAAGAAATTAGGCATATGGTATAAAAATCATTCGGTAACGACGTGTTTGTCTGAAGAGAGTAATTTGACGCATGGTACAGGATACGCTCTGCCTACTCTGTACTGGATTTGGCGTGAAGATATGTATTATATAAATTAGACATAGTGTGTAATTCCTTAAAAGCGATCAAATCTACAAACTCGCGACCCTGAAATAAAGAATAATTAAGTATTTAATTAAGGGCTATAACCATTTGTGACAGCCGATATTAAGCGGAATGAAAAGGGGGGATAATGGGACATTCGTGTCGCGTAGAATGTTTAGTTTGCACATAAATCAAAGAATATTATTTAGACTATCTTTTTTTTATGCTGGCATCTTGTTTGCAAACCCAAAGGGTTAAAGCGGTAAGCTCTTATTAAGATTCCGTTGCGTGTCTGTCGCCTGGCTGTATCTCATAAATCACGATGACTAGATAGTTGAAATGATCACAGATGATATTTCTGTTGCCAATATAACAACACAAATATGTTTTAATATATACAAATAAATAAAATTTTACATACAGACACTCCGTCTGTATGTAATATTAAAATAACCACTTTTGACTAAATGCATATTTATGTATATTTACAAGGTACATATGCTAAAACAACATTTTTAGAATTTTTGTCTGTCTGTTTGTACCCGCTATTCTCTGAAACAGCTGAACCGATTTTGACGGGGCTACTTTTATTTAAAAAACGTATAAAATAAATAGTTTAAATATAAACGCGGAAGAAGTCGTGTGCATAGCTAGTTAATAATAATTTAAAAGTAAAACCGGAAAAAAAACCAACTTCAGCTTCAATCTAGACAACAAGCTCCGTAAAAATTATAATAAGAACAGTGAATTAAAAGAAAGTTTTATATGTATATAAATATGTCCGTTTGAAGACAGGCGACTATAATAAAGGATCTGTCCAGTGCGAGTCGGACTCACGTGCGAAGGGTTCCGTACCTGTAAAAACGTCAAAAAATGATATTTGTTATATCGGAGCACCATTTATATATTTAACAAATGCAGACAGCAGACATAACAACAGAAACAAATCATCTGTGAAAATTACAACTGTCTGGCAATCATATAGCCGGACAGACGGACCGCAGAGTCTTACTAATATGGTCAAGTTCTTATCTTTTATTATGGCTATCACTGTTCATGAGATACAACTTAGGTTACTTTTATTTTAGACACGTATAATATAAATAAATTAAATTAAAACGCGGACGAAGTCGCGGGCACAGCTAGTGCTAAATAAAACTTAGAATAAAGTAATCATATTTAAAGGAGGTTCCCATACCACAAACATATTTTTGGTCGATCCATAGGCCATACATCATGCACGATGCATAGTGACATCTATTACAAACAACTTAGTTTCTTGACAACCAATAAATGTCTCTATGTATATACAATGTTTAACTTACGTATCTCATATTTTCAATCGACTTGAAATGAAGTACGTTTTTAATTCAATATATTGTTGTATGTTTATAACTTCAGAATTATTTTTAGGACGAACAATTTCTGATTATCTTTTATTGCTGCTTTTTTTATGTTTTCCCCGTGTTGGTCCGGGTATTCTGTGTAGAATAGACCAAATGCCTTCCTACTAGGCAGGTCGTAAGAGGGGAGCATAGGTTAACTGAGTCACTATCAACATGATCACTGGTGGTAGAGTGTTATGCAGCAACTCTCCCGGGTTCCTCCAGGCTTCCCGTGGGATCCACCACCTTACCTACTCCTGCCGCCATAATGACATTGCCGTAATCCGGTCCGGAGGGCTTGCACTTTAGGTCTAACTACCTAACCACAGGGCAGCGGCGCACCTATAACATCTATGATGTCTATAGGCCATGGTTGTCTCTTACCATCAGGAGGCTGTCTTAAACCATAAAAAAATCTTAGATGACATAATAATAATATTGAAGTAGAAGAGTTATTGAAGTTTTACTGCGTTTACAATATAAAATTGTAGAGATCTATTAGAAGAAAACACGAGCTTTTAGTAGTAGTTTTAAAAGTATATTTTATGATATAGGTACTCGTATCTAACGGCCATATTTACAAACACAAACGATAAATTTTTACAACCAAATAAAACTCTTGGATATTCGTTATTCCATTCTACTTGTTCACTTTATCTGAGTTATTTATCACTATTATCTGTTTTTATGTAACCCTTTTTGTGTATGTATTTAACCTATTCGCTTGGCGACATTTAGAAATGTAATAAACTTATAACCACTTATTTTGGCAATATTTTTGCTAAACAAATATTTAAAACAGCAAAAAGGTATATTTTTATAAATTAATAAAATTGGGGTGTCAGTATGTAATATTAAAATAACCGCTTTTTAGTAAGTGCATATGTATATTTACCAGATAACTAATACCAAAATAACATTTTTTTAAATGTTTGTCTGTTTGTCCGTCTGTCTCTCTGTCTGTCTGTTCGTAACCTGTAATTTCTGGTACGACTAGACATATTATAACGAGAATTTCACTGGCAGATAGCTGATGTAATAAGAAACGGCTTACGCTACTTTTATTTTAGAAATCTATGAAATAAATTAATTAAATAAAAACGCGGACAAAGTCATAATATGTAAGTATATACACCAGGTACACCTACCAGAATAATATTTTTACAAAATAATTAAGTTCAAACATTCATTCAGACATTCAGTAAGATTTTTTCTAACTGAATGTCTAAATTTGGTGATTAAGTTCAATTAAATGGGGGGGCGGGGTGAAACAGAACTACTAGAATTAAATAACTTCCATTTGCGGGTAATGACTAATATTTTATGAGATATAAAGTTTTGAATTAATTGTAAAAATTACAATGTCATATTAGGGATAGATTTCGCTTAAAACAGCTGGGACCAGTCAGAGCCAACTGTGCTTTAAAAGCCGTAAAGTTTTTATTTCTGGTTCCAATATACTTAAAATAATCATTTTTGTCTTAAATTGGCTTTTGTGATCGCAGATCCGCTCCCGAGAGCCCATGGCCCGACTACTTCATACTGAAAGTCAGAGTCGGATTTAGAAGGAAATGAATGGGGCTATCACCAGACTTTCTCTGTGGCCCCAGTTTATAGAGGGGTTGTAAGTCTGTCATTTATGTGTTATGATAATTATTATTCTTAGTTAAAGAAAAATTTTTTAACACAAGTTTGTTATACGAGATACAACATCCTATATTTACCAAGACCGTTGGGCAAAACCAGTTTTGTACAATCCCTTCACGCCTATTATCTCCGAAAGGATAAGCAGAGGTATGCTAGTATATTCACAACTCGTAAGTCCAGCAGATATACTAGAAAACACACGATTAGCCGAGGTCCTAGGGCCCTGATGTGATAGGTGGCAAGCCTATCGCCACTTAGGGTACATTCCAATCCCGGGCAATGTAATGCTTATTCAGAATAATCTGAAAAATATTTTAAGAAAAGTTGCCCGATCTGGGAATTGAACCCGGGACCCTACGGAACTAACGGTCTTAATTAACAGGTGACAGCCATACCGTTTCTCCACAGAGGTGTTTAAATACAGCAATACGTGCGAATAATATCTGCGATGAGCAGACATTACCTTACATACTTACCCCGCTTATTAACAACCTACCATTAAGTTTGAAAAAATTGATTATAAACAAAAAACATTGAATATTAACTAAAATTGTATTTCTTAAATGCTACATAAAATCTAAGAATTTAGAAGCATAATCTTGTAATAACTAAGTTTTCGTTTTATATTAGATATATGATATTTATTTTGTAATGAGGTTTTTTTGCAAAATTAGTCATTAGATGATGTATATTAACATTTTTTCAAACTTTTGTGTTTTTTAAATGCTATCCTAACAAAATTATGTATGTATATCTATTCAGTAAATAAATTTAAAAAAATCGTCATATAACTTCATTTTTCATTCAATCAAAGCCGTTCCTACACGATTTTACTTTTTCTTACTAAACTGAATTTTATCAGATAATATTAGGATAAGAATGATTATGGAATGAAAATTATTTATTTGCCGAATACATGTGTTTAAGAGTTGTTACAAAACAAAATTATTTCATAATACTAACTTATTGTACCACAATGTGTTGTGCAAAAGTTTTAACACATAACTTAATTTTATTTATGAATTATAAAACTTTATATTATATACTAATTATTTTATTGTTTATAAATATTAATTTACTTCCGACTAATTTTAACCTTGACTATCATATTATGCATAAACCACTGTATCTTAGGTCAAAATTTCAATTTCAGCATTTAACGGATTCCTTTCTGCTGCGTTTTTTGCAGGTTCCTTTGTATAGCACTGATGCCTTAATAAATATTTTGTTTCACAAGCTGTTCGCCTTTGGAAATACACTTCCGAACGATATTAGGAATAGTTCTTCGAAACTTTCATTTAGACGTTCACTCTCACTGGATGTAGCAGAATAATATTATAATACTTCATTGCCTTTATATTTTTAGCGTGTGTTAATGTATGTTTATGTTTATGTTATGTATTATATTATTATTTATTTGTAAATGTATCACGTTCAGTATGTTTGTTTTAACTTTGATTTTTTTAAATAATATTTTTATTAAATATTTATATATATATATATATATATATAAATATATATATTTACGTAAAATATTCTTAATTAATCATTACATGCACCCATTAATTAATTTTAATTAATGCATATTTCTAATTAACTTAGGTTGAGTGGTAGAGAATGTCATGTAGCATTAAGTCCACTTTTGTACATATTTTGTGCATAAATTTTTAAATAAATAAACAAGTATCTATTTGATGATATCAAAATTGCCTTACACAATAATAATTTCGGAGTAAACAGACATTTAGTTAAACTACAACATCCTTTCTTATTGGAAGACAATTTTAAATCATACCTACAAAAAAGGGCCTCGCAATAGTCCGCAATTTTAGGCCTAATTTTTAAGTCCATCCCTGCAAAAAAAATTGGCATGTTTCCAATAGAAAACTGCTTTCAAAGAGCGCTTTAAAAACTTATCAAGCTACAAGCTTTGTAGTCAATTTGAGACAAAAAATGTCACAACTTCGAACATTTTTGCTGAAGTCTGCTGTTGTAGGTCTTTAGGTCTAAAGCTGTGAAAGCTTTACAGAAAGCACAAATTATGCTGTCAATACCTTTTGTATTGATCTTGTTTCTTCGGAGACATTTTAAATTGCCTTTGCTATAGATTTAGGTCATATCTTGTAACTGAATTTTAAAATAGAGCTTCAACTCTGCCGATTGGAATATACAATGTATTCTACTAAGTATATCTTCTTTGGAAAAGTTTAAAAGGCGAGTTAACTTATGTTTTAGCCTTGATGATGCTATAAAAAGTGAAACCAGTCGGCTATTTCAAAAGTAATCTAATAACTTTTATTTTTTACCCTTTTATACTATTCATAATTCATCAGCAAGTAATTTGCAGTTATATAATTACTACTATTCAATTATAATTAATACAAGTATATGAAAAAGTACATGTGTTTCAAAAATATGAATAAGCATAAATTTCACCATGAGCCAACGATAAGTAATATAGATAATAATTCAATAAAAACTTATAGAACTCATCTGTATGCATTAAAATATATCAAGCTTTGAATAAATTGACCAAGGCCATTATCCTAAATATTAAGAAGAAAACCAGTCAAAGTAACATCCTACTAATGTATTATAAGAGGCAAGCGTTGGTTCTTCTGTCACTATCACCGTGACTAAGAGTGAGGGGTTTTCAACAATGATATTATTTTATCACCAATCTCCATCACCATAACAATGACCAACACTATCGTATTCCAGTGCGAATATGCTATTTTATTGACGCAAGTGTATTTTTTTCAGGAAATGTGTTAACTTTCGTAATATTATTGAAAAGCCGATGGTAAAGACACCGAATTTCCGCAAGCCTTGGGTTCAATTTCCGATAAACGCCTGCAGCATTTGTGTGATGATAGAGAGAAAATACTCCACTCGTGCACCAACATCATCTAATTTTACTCAAAACTGTTTTAATAATAATTTTAAATTCACTAACCTCACTCAATATGTACACGAAATTTAATAATTATAAAAAACTACGTCCATTTTTCTCTCAATTCCGCCAAAATCCCAAGAAAAAATTTTTCGATTAACTGTTTTAATATTATTTTTAAATTCACTAACCTCACTCAATATGTACACGAAATTTAATAATTATAAAAAATCTTCGTCCATTTTTCTCTAAATTCCGCCAAAACTTTACGTAATATTTATTGGATAAACTAGTTTTAATATTATTTTTATATATACTATTTTTACTCAATATGTACACGATATTAACTATTATAAAAAATCTGCGTCAAAAAATAATATTAATTCAATAAGCTGTTTTAATATTATTTTAATCCCAGTCAATGTGAATAAGGACTTTGTTACTTATAAAGTAACATACATATCCAGTGAGTAGAGATTAGTGAAGGTGGTTATCAATGGACATTTATCACCTCCCTAGTTAGGGGTGGATTATACCGCGTTTTGTAATCATGCTAGATTTCCCTAGCGTGCCCTACTGAACGCTTGTAACATGTAGAACAAAAGCTTCAAGATCGAGGGCCCTAATGGCCACTTAGGCCCAATGTCATATTCAAATCAAGATAAAGCGTTCATTCCTCAAACCATTTGTATTACTAAGTATGGATATTAGCGTTTCCTTAAGGTACGCGTACACTTGTCATAAAAAT
>DVZL01008478.1:0-10226 GCA_018236625.1 Lasaia peninsularis | reverse complement strand
TAAAATACGAAAGACATGGCTGTATGGACTCAGTTCCTTTGCCTTTCCCATTTGGGATAATCATACTAAAAAAAAAATAAAATAAAAATATACTTTATTTTTTAAGTAGAAGAGTAAAAAATCATAAACCAAGAACTTTAAATGTTGACAGGATTAAATACAAACGGACTTTGGACTATTGTTTATTCGAAAATCAAATGCAAACGTCAACTGTACTTTGAATTATTCTATAAGTAGGTAAATTCTTTTTTTATTTTCTTCATCGTTGTTATATCATATTATTTGCATGATGGCATTAACCAGGATACTACTTAGAAACCAGTCTAAATCATCACAAGGTAAGTTTACCTATATTTAAAAAAATATTTTACCTATACGACGACAGTTTCTTAAAATACAATAAATAGTATGAAGCGTTTTTATAAATTGCTGTGTGAAAACGTTTTTTATGTCATTAGTATAATGTAAAATTCAAGAGAGTTCTTTATTTTAAACACTGTATTGCCAATATTACTACATATATAAATTACGTATAAGACTATTTTAAAACGGTATTTTGCATTGATAGCCCTAACCGCCTAAAATCATAGTTGAAAGACCTATTAAAAGAGAATCTTAACTGTTCCTGTAAGGTGAGGTCAAAGCTGTTTCCTACATTAGAAGCTGCTAATAAAACCTCGCTTAAATATGATTAAGTATCTCTGTAACTCCATAAACACTAATCTGTATCTCCGTGGAAATATTATTCTACAGCCTCGTTGGTCAAGGTGTCTGAGTTGAGTTCTATGGAGTTGGGTTTTATTCCCAACAGAGGTAGGCACTTATGTGATGAACAAAAATATCTGTATTCCTGGATTTGAGTGATTATTGTTTTTATACTGGTATCTATTTAAGTATTTCTATATTAAGTAGTGAGTCTTTAATCTGGTTGCCAGGGAGTTTCTTTTGCTGCTTCTTCTCCTGACTTGTTAAGTTTTTTAAACGGTGATAGTAGGTAAATTAAGTTGTGTGTAAAGTAATATTTATAAATAAAAAAATATGATATACATATAGTTTTTACAATTAATAATTAAATAAATATAAATTACTAGCGACCCGCCCGGGCTTCGCACGGGTATACTATACATGTTATACACATAAAAACCTTCCTCTTGAATCACTTCATCTATTAAAAAAACTGCATCAATATTTTCATGGTTTTAAAGATTTAAGGATACATAGGGACTTTGATTTATAATATGTAGTAATGTGTTAAAATATTTGCACACACATTGTGGTAGAATATGTTGGTGTGATTAAAACTTTTGTTGTTTCAACTTTTTAACTCACATATTCGGCAAATAAATATTTTTTATTCATTTCATTCATATTAGTGACTAATAACCTCAATGTAAGCATATAATAATTAATTTGCTTACATTTGCATTAGATCAATTTGCGTAATCTGTCCAAAGATATTTATTTATTTATAAAATGTTGGTACTCAATTATCAAATAAGTAATATTTCCAGGTCTCTTATACAGATTGTTTTCCTCGAGTGCAGATTTGTCAGAATTTGACACTCTTGCTGTATCTGTGCCCAAAAAAAATGTCTACCATGTGCAATTAAATCGTCCACAGAAGATAAATACTTTTACTCATACAATGTGGAAGTAAGTTTTTACAACCTTATGCCTAATTTGTATCCTTTTTTTGTGATAAGGCAGTGAAAAACTCACAGCTTTCCTGATAGTAAGAGATGACCATGGTCTATAAACATCAAAAATGTTATAGATGCATCACTATCCTTTGCTGATGTTAGACTTGATGTTGGCTACCCTATCCTGCGAAAATATATTGCTATTTATATTAATATTGTATATTATTATTTGTAAAACCTTGAAAATTATGTCAATACCTTTGGGTAGAAAGGTCGTAATAATTAAAATAATGTATGATAATAATTAAATTATTTTATGATAATAATTAAAATAATTTATAGTAACAATAATAAATAATTTTAAACTTATTATGAATACAAATTTATTTTATATTTTTACTAAATAATATTTTGCTAACAAACAAAATGTGAAATTACGAAAATATGCAAAGTTATCATTCTTTAATAATAATAATTGTATGATTCAATTAGCTCTTCCTCGTCTTCTTCGTTGGTTAGCGTAAGAGAGTTCCCCGTGTTGGTCGGGGTCATCTATGTAGAATAGATCAACTACCTTCCTACCAGGCAGCTCGTAAGAGGCGAGCATAGGTTAACTGAGTTACTACCAACAAGACCACTGGTGGTAGAGTGCTGTGCAGCAACTCGCCCGGGTAGGGATCCACCGCCTTACCTACTCTTGCCGCCATAATGTTCCGGTCCGGAGGGCTGGGTAGCCGGTAAACCTGCACATGAGGTCTAACAACCCGACCACAGAGCAGCGGCGCATCTACAACATCTATGGCGGTTGTCTCTTAACATCAGGAGGCCCGTGTGCCTGTTCGCTGTCTTATCCTATAAAAAAACCATTTCAATGGGGTATTTTAAGATAGTCATGGTGGTATCTTTTTGGTATAATGTCATTATCACATAGACGTTTTAAATCTCTATATTTTACGTCAGATATCGAATTTGCATCAAAGTAAACAAATGCGCCGGTATCTGTCTATCCTGCTTGCTCTTCTACTTATCGCTTTGCGCCAAATGCAAGCCTTATGTGTTAGTCATGAAGTGCTTCTTGCAATCTTCTTACGATCAGCGTCGCGACCTGCCTTTGGATTTACGACGTCGAATTTAAGCTATGTTTAGGTAATACTTTAACATGTTAGGGCGTATAAACCGTTTACAATTAACGAATATTTTCACGCTCTGAGTTAAAATAAATTATGATCATTACATAATAACAAAACTGCAAAAAAAATATTCGTCTTTTACATTAAAAGTTTACCTTTTTAAAGAGGGGATGAAAAATTTCAGGGTCATATTAACCATTTTTGTGCGAACTTCTGCATTTTGTATATATATATACATATACATAAAAAAAATCTAAGAAAAATGGTATATATAACTCAATTTGACCAAAATGGTTTATACGACCTTTCTACCCAAAAGTATCGATATGGTATTCATATAAACACAATTTGTATGAGCTTACTATTAGCTCATTAAACCAAATAATTACTTACTATCATACTATCTTAACAGTAATAATTATTGTTACAAGTACGGAAAGTAGATTTTTTCGAAAGACCAAAGCAATTCCAAGTTTAAAGTATTGATATTGTTCCCAGAGTGTGAATAGAAACCAGTAATATTAATATGTGCTAATGGTGTCAATTCTGCGACATATCCAAACACCTCTTTTAAGTTTTTTAACCCTTTATAACCACAGCAAACAATAAGCGCAGGACACATTTAGTGGTGTCAAGTTTACTTTCAACCTGTCTACTAAAGTTTAGTTAACAACTATGATTATTTATTTATAACTAGCTGTGCCCGCGAATTTTTTTGCGTTTTTATTTAATTTTTATTTTATATACATATATTTCTACAATTAAATTTTAAAATAAAAGTAGCCTAAGCCATTCTTTATTACATTAGCTGTCTACCAGTGAAAGTCCCGTCAAAATCGGTCCAGCCGTTTCAGAAATTAGCGGGTACAAACAGACAGACATAAATTCTAAAAAATGTTATTTTTGTATATGTACCTTGTAACTCGATACATACGCACTTGGTGAAAAGCGGGTTTTTAATATTAAATACGTCTGTATTTAATATTACTCCAATTTTATTTATTTGTGTAGATTATCTTCTATATTATCTCGTATGTTTTTTTATCTTAAATATACACTAAAATTAATGTTTTGTATGATTTCAGGGAGTTTAGTGCGTGTTTTAATACATTGAGTAATTTACCACAATGTCGTGTAATAGTTTTATCTGCTCATGGAAAACATTTCACTGGAGGTAAAAAATACGTATACATACTTATTGTGATGTATTAGTATAGTGAATATAGTGACTGGGTATTTGGATTTAATACAAAGTGGATATTTGATAATAAATAAAATATATTCACGCTTATACCCCCGACAGGATAAGCAGAGAGTACCTACATATGCAGCCACAATTAGCTGATGATATTAGATCCCAATATGTGACAGGTGGCAAGTCCGTTGTTATATTGGGCACAAATTCCGGTTTATTCACGATTTTTTCCTTAAACTAAAGTTAGAAATACTCATTGGTACCACCAGATAACCGAGTCTCTTATAGGCTAATAAAAAAAAAATAAAAAAAAGTTGCCATTGAATACAAATTACAGTTTATATTCGTCTTTATACAATTTCTTTAAGATAATTTTAAGCTATTTTACATGAGAAGAACAAAACCTAATATTACAGTACCTTTAGCTTCCTGAAGACAACTCATAGATACTATCTGTATCTGAAGCTTATCAATCAAATCAAAGTTCAATTCATATCAGCTCTTTTATTAGACATTTTAATCCACCACAATAATCATTTTTAGGGTTCTGTTTTAAAAGGATAGAAACAGACCCCATTATTTAGACTGCATCTCTGTCTCCGTCTGTTTGTCTGTCACCAGGCTGGATCTCTTGAACAGTAATAGCTTGAAAGTTGAAATTTTCACAGATTATGTATTTCTGTTGTCGCTGTAACAACAAATACAAAAAAAAGAAGCTCTCATACAAAAACTGGGATTTTTTTGCTGGTTTTTCAGATTTTTTGTTTCCGTCTCGTACTTGGCCTGTTTTTTATTGTGATGAAACTTTTTAAAATTACAGGTATCGATTTTCAAAGCCTTTTAGAAGAAGAAAGCAAATCACATGATATTGAGGATATAGCTAGGAAAGTGAGGTTCTTTGAGAAAATGATTGGTTTATATCAGGTATGATGTACCCTGTATTGAACTACCTAGTATTTAGTGTTGAATAAGACATCCTAATGCTAATTTATAGTCCACATATGGTGGTGGTTGAGCGTAGTCGGTATCCGACCTTGACACACAAGTCATGTCCCAGGTTTGGTTCTATAAAAGGAAATTGTACTATGAGTTTTTTCAGTTTATCTCGATATGCTTTAGATTGAATCGACTTGCCACCTGTAATATCATGGGTTCTTATATCATTGGCTAATCGTGGCATATGTACTCTCTGCTTACCCTTTCGGGGATATGAGCGTAACTATATTTTATTTATTAGCTCCTTTCAGGCATCAAAAATCCATTCTATATCATCAAATAAATAATATGATATGACATGGGCTCTAATATCGTTGGCTGATCGTGGTTAATTTACGTTAATAATAAGTGTCACAAATAAAACCTGCTCCGATCGATCGTGTTTTATATGTTTACCAGGAGGGGCTCCGGACTCATAAGCGTATACTTCAACTAATTCGTTTCCAAGTAACTAGTAAACACCGTGACTTGCTAGAGTTTAGCAGAAACTCACACGAAAATCTATTACCGCCTTATTTTCACCATCTCAACGTCAGTGCTCGCCATTTGTTTCGGTTTGAAGAATAGGCTAGCCAGTAAACTGATCGGATCAATCTTTTTGGTGTAGTTAAACATACGTAATATCTGAGCTTTAAATGTAATACCTACTTCAAAAGTATTTTATGTCGAGATAAATAGACACTTTAGGGAGCGTTCAAGTATTACGTAACGCAATTTGGGAAGGGGTCTTGTAAAACGTTGCATTGCGCTACAGGGAGAGGAAGGGGATTCGAACAACGTGTTACATGACATTGTTTTTTCTTAGTCTTATCTGAATTTTTTTAACGACTTCCCAGTATTTTGTGCAACATAGACGTGACTTTTATAGTCGAAATGCTTATTTGAGTATTACGTAATATTTTTTAAGGGGGGAAGGGGGTACATAACAACGTTACGGCTCGTTACATGTTGGGGGGTTAAAAATCTTTGAAAGTTGCGTTACAATATACATGAATGCTCCCTTATTGGATATGAGGACGCACTTTTAAGTACTACTATAAGACGTCAGTATGCGTAAACGTTTTCATCAAAAATACTATTTTCTCGGTAGCGTGTGTAGCAAATTGTTCGAATCGGTACCAGTGCCTTATCCATTCATGCTCACCATTGTTGTGTTACTTGTTGAAATATAGAGTAGTGTATATAAGCGACGGTTATCCGTTGTAATCTGGATAACCGCTTGTGTATCTGCTATAACATATTATGTTCAAGGATGCTATAACTGCACTGGAGGATTGTCGGAAGCCGATCCTGGCGGTGGTCCACAGCGCGTGCGTGGGCGCGGGGGTGGACCTCATCACCGCCGCAGACATGAGGTACTTCTATTTTTTACATTTTAACTAGCGCTGCTCCTGACTTCGATCGCAATTAAATTTAAATAATTGTAGCTCAAGCTACTTACAACAAAAGCTATCTGCCTGTAAATGTCTGATAGAATTTGGTCCAGCCGTTCAAGAAATTGGTCGGAACAAATAGACAAAAATTAAAATTAAAATTGTCGTACGATTAATGCCGTATATACATTCAAGTATATTTAGTTAAAAGCGGTTATCTTAATATTACATATAGACGCTGCAATTTTATTTGTATGGATGTAGATGTTGCCCGCGACTACGTTCGCGAAGTTATGCAGTCTTATCATTATCAGTCTATCTTAGTCCACTGCTGGACGTAGACCTCCCTCAGAGTGCGCCATAAGGCCTGGTCTTCCTCTTCCAACTTCCAGGCACTACCATCTACCCTCGTCAAGTCTTATAATAGTGGAAAATATTTTTAATAGGTAGTTCTCTAACAAACGCGGATGAATCCAAAAATATACATGTGTATTGAAAACCTCCATGTTTTTTGGGAAGCAATTGAAAAAAAAACAGTGTTTTCCCTCACTATTGCTATATTTTCCAGATATTGTACCCAAGACGCCTGGTTCCAAGTGAAGGAAGTGGATGTAGGACTGGCAGCTGATGTAGGAACCTTACAGAGATTACCTAAAGTAAGTATTTATCCTTACGCCTTCTAGGTACTGGCGAAAGTAGTGTAGTTTTTGGATTTAGCCCTCGAATATCCTACTAATATTATAAACGCGAAAGTTTGTAAGTATGGATGTATGGAAATTTGTTTATCTTTCACGTAAAAACTACTGAATGAATTTTAATGAAATTTTATAATAATACTAGCTGCGCCCGCGACTTCGTCCGCGTTTTTATTTAATTATTTTATTTCATACGTTTCTAAAATGAAATTCTTAAATAAAAGTAGCCTAAGCTGTTACTTATTACCTCGGCTATCTGCCAGTGAAAGTCTCGTCAAAATCGGCCCAGCTGTTCCAGAGATTAGAAAATACAAACAGACAGACAGATAAAAAATGTTGTTTTTGTATGTGTATCTTGTAAACATACATATGAATTTAGTAAAAAGCTGTTATTTTAATTTTTATACAGACACTCCAATTTTATTTGTTTGTATAGATAGCTTAGTTTTATATAACGTAATAACACATAGGGTACTAAAAAGAGAGTGTGTTTTACGCAATAATTATTATAAGTCGGAAAAAAATCAAAGCGCAGATTTTTTTTAATTCATTTGGGCGAAGCCACGGGCGAAAGATCAAATAAATTTAAATCATGGCGATAGACGCTAGATGGCGCTAAACACAAGCAAATCTCCAATATACCAGCTAGTGTATAAGGTTTTAAGGTTCCGTGCCTTAAAGGTAAAAAAGGAACCCTGTTACTAAGACTCCGCTGTCCGTCTGTCTATCTATCTGTCACCAGGCCGTATCTCGTGAAACGTGATGGCTAGACAGTTAAGATTTTCACAGATAACATATTTCTATTGCCACTATACAAACAAATACTAAAACAGAATAAAGTGAATATATAAAGCTCCCTTACAACAAACGTGATTTTTTTGACGTTTTAGATAATAGTCCTGCGATGTGGGACCCTTCGTGAGGGAGTATGACTCGCACTTGGTCGGTTTTTTTAATAGTTACTGAAATCGATTTCAAAGAGAGAAATATGTACCTTCACGCCTATCATCCCCGAAGTGTTAGGCAGATGTGTCGAAAGTCTAATAGATAGGTATACTAGAACACCCACGATTAGCCAAGGTACTAGGGCCCTGATGTGATAAGTGGCAAGCCTATCGCCACTTCGGACGCATTCCAATCCCGGGAAATGTAAGGCTTACTTAGAGAAATCTGAAAAACATTTATGAAAAGTTGCCTGACCTGGGAATTGAACCCGGGACCCCTCGCGGCTAACAGTCTTAACAGGCGACAGCCGTACCGTTACACCACAGAGAGAGGAAGAGAAATATATCTCTGTTTTACCTTTAATTCTTGGATAAACTAACATGATTTAATGAATTTCATTCAAGTACCTTGAAACTTTTATCCAGAGCAACATACATTCAAGGATATTTGCAATAACATTAATTGAAATTATAATATGTTTGTGACAATTCCAGGTGATAGGCAATACATCGACTGCTAGAGAGTTGTGTTTTACAGCGAGGAAAGTGGAATCAAAAGAGGCACTAGAACTCGGTCTTGTTAGCAGAATCTACAAGGATAGAGAAACGTAAGTTGTAGCACATTAATTGGGCTTGCAGATACAGGACTGCGCACAGCTGTAACTTAAGACTGGAATACTCAACAATCCTAAAAATGAAGTATTAGCACATTATCGGTTTGTATCCACAAGACAGAACAGCTTTTAGTTAGAGACAGTTTACAATCATACATTATTTTTAAAACGTTTTAAGTGATTCGAATGGGTTACGATATATTCACATATTATTATCTAGAAGTAAAATAGCAATTTTTATATCAATAGTCAGAATTAGCATGATAATTAAGATTCTACCTGGAGATTACACTCCTGACAAAGATCTATCATAACATTAAGTATTGTTAACACTCTCTAAACTGGATAACTACTCTTTCTCTCAGTTTCGTGGAGCTGTTAAAATAAAAAAAACTTTGAGATAGCCAGCCCTATAAGAATGAGATAAATATTTAATATATGTCGTTTTTAGTAATGTAATCTCCAGGTAGACTTTTAGCTTTATGGGAAATAGAATATTTTGGTCTATAAGTGACACATCATTCGTACAGATATTGAATATCAGTGATAACAAAATCAGGTGGTAATTTAAAAAATTAAATAGATTAATTCTCAGGCATGATGCAAGATATTTAGTAAACACATGGTGATAATGGGAGAAAGACGCATTCCAATAGTGGATTTTTCAATTCTTGGTTGAATGGTGACATAAGCATTAATGGTTTCAGGGCAATACAGGGCGTACTGGAGATAGCTCAAACTATAGCCTCCAAGAGCCCGGTCGCGGTTCAAGTCACCAAACAGTCCCTCGTCTACTCGCAGAGTAGACCCAATAAAGATGGACTTGAGCATATTGTAAGTATACTTTTTGTCAGGGGCGTGCACTCCATAGAGGCACTTAAGTACTGTTTACACATTAAGACAGGATGTGCTCTGATATATATAATAAATAAAATGGACGTAGTTAAGCAGAAAAGATCCAATCCACATCAAACTAGTTTTGAGATAATTGACTTCAAAGTTTATATCGTATGTTGTCGTAATTGATTTACGAGTTAAATAAATTATCAGGAACAACCCGAGTGAAAATAGTAGCCTAGGGTTTAAAATTTCTATATCACAGAACACTTCTAAGCATGTTGGATTGTGTCTAATGAATAATAATATATACCGACCATACATGTGGGTTGTTATCTAATGATTGTATAAATGTCGTTGCTTTATTCGGTAGGATCTTTATACTGGACGAAAGTTAGAGCTTTACGACCATTTTAGTATGTTTAACTCAATTTTGGTGTTTGTGTGGGTTGGATTCTTTCTGTTTAACTACGTCTGATTAAATTCTGATCTTTCACTATCATGATCATAATCTATGAAACACTGAAGAAACCATTATAGATGAACGACCATTCAAATAATAAGCGTATCGCCCTCATAGCTCATCAGTGTCATAATCCTATGCACGTCGCCGCTATTT
This sequence comes from Lasaia peninsularis, assembly GCA_018236625.1. NCBI lineage: Eukaryota > Metazoa > Arthropoda > Insecta > Lepidoptera > Riodinidae > Lasaia > Lasaia peninsularis. Next base: position 183 of record DVZL01008478.1, on the reverse strand, counting down.
GTATATTTGCTCTTCAGCGGGAACCTTTACATTTTTGATCCACCAAGGCGGCCCAGGCGGCGGATTGGTGGCCGTGTTACAGACAGACATACAAGAATTCTAAAAGTAGTACCTTCGCGCCTATTATCCCCGAAGAGGTAGGCAGAGGTGTGCTAGTATATCCACGACTCGTAAGTCCAGTAG
>DVZL01008477.1:0-10226 GCA_018236625.1 Lasaia peninsularis | reverse complement strand
AATATACTGAAGACTAGGCTGTATGGACAAAGTTCCCTTGCCTTTCCCTAAATGGGAAGAATTAACTAAAAAAAAAAAAAAAACTAATAAAAAAAATAACCTAATATAAAAAAAAGAACAAAAACAAACAACATTTAAACTAAAAGTTTTCTATTACCGCCTTTTTTCATTGAAAAGAACGAAGTATGTAAAGAACTTTCTAATTTTTTTTTAAAGAACGAAATTTATCTACGCCGTTCGATATTTAAAATTGTTGACTATTATACTCATGCAAAGACGAGGCTGAATAGCTCTTTGGTCATTAGGCCGAATGCATGATATCTATTGCCAGTTTGATGCTTGTACTGGATGTACGCGAACTTTTTAAAAGAGTGATTTTTGTTCTTTTTTAAAATTACTTTTATTCTAGCTACATTATTAAACTAGAGCGGTAATTAGTCACTTACAAGTCCTATTTGGGGGTAGTACCCACTTATTTACCGAACATGAGAGATGTAAATATTAATTTTATTCTATTTAAAGTAATTGTTGCCTTAACGGCAACAGAAATACATAACCTGTAAACATTTTAGCTTTCTGGCTATTATAGTTCATATGAGCAACGGTCTGGTGACAAACACATGGACATTGGATTCTTGGTCATAGGGCTTCAGTTTAAATAAAAACCAAAAACATAAAATAGGAAACCAAAGTCGAGTCAAATTAGTCAGAACACAATAACTTGTACGGCTTTTATTTGAAAAAATCCGAGGTATAGAGTAAACGTCTGTAAACATGTCACGTACAAACTAATCTGAATAGGCTGAAAGTATTCTGTCTCTAACGTTTGCTTGTGTTGAAAAAAGGTAAAAACTAAAATAAGTTTGGTAAGTGCGCAGCGGAATCACCATTGTCTATAAAAAAAACAACGAAGATTAATTATCGTTTCAGCGACTTATAAATAAATGGGTTCCGTACTTCAAGGAAGTGTAAGTGTTTAATATCGTCTTGGGCTCGATTAGGTAAGTGTCGGGGTAATTGTTTAAGAACACTTACACATCAAATATGCAGCACTTTCCTCGCGGAACTCGCCTCTTAAGAGGATTGTGTAGCTGACGAACTTGTGTGAAATAGATGTTTTAGATTATGCATTGCTATTTCATAGCTGGATGTGTCTAGAAAGTCTTTAACTGATCCATTAATTAAATCTTTGGCTTTTTGGATTATATCAACCAGTTAGAATAGGCTTAGAGATAACGTCTAATTAGTAGTACTAAGTAGGAATAAATACAAGACTTTTAAAAATTGACTCATAACGTGGCTGATTGAAAGGCCCAGAGTTCCATACCAAAAGTGTAAAACTTCGCTATCCGTCTGTATATACAGGTTATATTTTTATAGATAGTCAGATTAAATTTTTAATGTCTTTCATTATTTCTCTTGCAGCTATAAAAATAAATACTAAAATAAATATTTTGAGGGGCACTTATATGAAACGCCTCAACCCGATCAATATTCATTTTAAATAATCCAAGAAACAAAAATTTAACAAAATTTTTCGAATAGGTACAATTTTCATTCAGTTCTTAATTTCCTGATTATCACAAACTTGACCAAGTAAGTTTATTTAAAGTGTCGAGGAGTTTGTTTTCAAATAAAAATTCTAGCAAATCTATTTTCAAAATCTTTCGTTATCAAAGTAAATTTTATGAAATTGGCTTCAAATGTTTATGAATCTTTCCATTAAGATGAGTGAATTGTAATCTCGTGTTTTTTACTTCTTTTAATACGTCAGTAATTGTTATCAAGTGCATTTCATAAAGGTATTATAGATCGTATAAAGAAGCGAGGCTTCAAACTGTTCTTCGGTTAAATAAGAAATAAGATAGCGGATAGTAGAGAGAGACAGATAGGGTACTGTCATAAAGCTAAAAGTAGTACTGCAATCTTATTTCTCTATCTAACAAACGTTTTAGCTTATAAAGAGCCATATGTCTTAGTTATTAAGACCTGTTTTTCTATTTCGTTCTAATAGGACCGGTTGTCTCCCTCTCACAAGCCGAATTTGTTTTGACATTGTCAATTTCACTAAACTGACATAAAGAGAGGTTGGCTACTCTAGAGTGAGACAACAACATTATGTATTAGGGATTAGTGTACTCTGACATTACAAATCGTGTTCCCACCTAATCTATGTATAAAACTCTGTGACTGATTTTCGTATTTAATCTGTTAATTTCGTTTTTGCCTAAACAATATATAAAACTTGAAGCACTGTAGTTTTTTAAGCTCTATAGTTAGTACCTTTGTAATAACTAGAGACTGTCCGAACAACGATTTGCCCCAAATATGTAGTATTATCAACCCTTTCTAAACTGACCAACCACTTTTTCAGCTGTTACTGTGGAGATGACTAGGTCACATTAAACCGTCCTTATAGCAAGATAGCCGGCTCTATGAGAATGAGATAGATGTTTAATATTGCGTTCAGATCGTTGTTAAAACTGTATACTTTAGATACAATTACTTTCATTATTTAACCTAGATTAATTTTCAGATCATTTACAACTTAAAAGAGATGAGCTAATTTTTATAATTTTTATGTTATTGGAATTGTCTGCTTCTAGAATAGGATAACAAACATTGAAACTTTCAAATTTGTTATTAAAAATTACAAGGTACAAGTTGCTTGTTCTGGTAGTCTTATAAAAAAAACATCTAGAACCAATATATTAATTTCAATACTTAATTTTTATTTGTCTGTAGATACTCACTGTACAATCCTCTCGAACTAAAATTGAATTCTCAATTCTAAACTGACGTTCCGACAAAATTGGCACAAACAATATATCAAGTTGTCTGCTCAAGTTATCTTAGATTCTTGAAAAGTGGTTCTATACTCTAGTATTACGTTTTGAGAAGGTGAAAATATATATAAGCACTATTTTTCGTCCGTGGCATCGCCTCTTTTAAGGGTACAAATTTTCCGACTTATATTATTTATTGCTTAAAAACATACCCTTTTTCTAATGCAGTCGGTTAAAAATGTATTATGTAAAAAAAAGTGTGTAATGGTTACGATAGTCTATGCACTTCCTCAAGGTTAACTCTCTCTCGCTGTACAAAATTACATCAAAATTGGTTCAGTGGTTTACGCTTGAAAGCGTAACAGACAGACATATTACTTTCGCATTTAAAATATTAGTAGGGATTCTAACAAACTAAATATCGTTACGTCACGACCTGATGGCCGCCGGGTTAGCCAGAGGAACATAGTTATCTACCCACGAATAGCCAAAACTATTTGGTCACATCATCTGACAAGAGGTACGTCACCATATCTAGCAAGAATCTGTATAAAGGAAACAATATAAACGGGAATCCGTGGATTCCCGTTTATCTTGTTTCCGGGACCTCGTGCTTCAAACTCAAACACCGACTACACTGCATCATATGCACGGGGGCAAAAATATGTGTCTCTACCTAACACTTCGGGGACACGATCGTGGTGATATTTGATCTGAGGCGTGTGTAAGGAGCACCTCCTCTTTCTAAAGTCGAGTAAAAATAAAACCTCGCTCTACATAAAACCCAACACTTTGCATCAGAATTAACCAATAATTTTATTACTTCAGAGAACTTTCGTACAGTCACGTTTTCAGTATCATGGTCTTAGGAGTTGGGCTTAGGTTTGGACAAAACATCGCTATTTGAATATCGAGGGCCTATCACGAACACTATAGACATCGAATAGATATCCATATTTTTAATGAGAAACATATGTAATTTTTCACATATAATTGAAAATTATTTTTGAAATAACCGATTTCACTTTTCACATCATCAGAGCTAAAACTTAAGTTATTAACAATATTTTAGTTTGCGATCGTTAATGTTAACCAATGTGGGTAGATTTAAAAACAAAGTAAAAACAAATTGAGTTATTAGCGTCAGGTTTTTTCCCCACGGAAAAAAATACATGCAATGCATAAATGTCAATAATTACTTACAGTATTTGGCGAGATCGACAACAAATGTTTGACATGTATTAATAATTTATTGAAAATGATTGATTTTTTATAATTATTTATTCATCGAGTTTTCACTGTTTTTAAGTTGTATTCGGGGCGGAGACAAATTCAACAAATCAACATGAAACAAAACCACGAAAATTGGTCCAGATCTCGAGTTATATCGAGTTATGATATAATGTTGTAACAATATTTATTTTTATTTATTGTTCATTATTTCTTTTTAGGAATCTGCTTATATCTTGACTATTGTCTTGTATATTATACTTGACCGATTTTTTCAAGGGATTGGCATATACGCCTAACGTCATCGACCTACCGCAAGGTTCACGTTCAATTCTCCATGGGATATGAACATAGATGTCTATGTTTCCGAGTCTGAGTGCTTATTAAATTCATTCTGGTAATTATTACAGTATGTCCTATGCATTAGTATCGTTGACTTACATCCATAATACTAGCATGTGATTTGCTTACTTTCGAGTTAGATCAATATGTGTTATTTGTCAATAATAATTAATATTCTTTTTACTACTATGCTACTAATGAGCCATTTATATATATTTATTTATACCGGCGATAGCGGAAACGGCTTTAAAGATTTTGCTGAAATTTGGTAGCTAGGGGTTGTGGGGGGTAAAAATTGATCTAGATAGAGGTCTAGGTCTTATGAAATTGCGAAAATCATGACATCTATACAACTCTCTCAGTAGCACGGGATTTCGTAGACGTACAGTTAGATGCCAATTATTTCAAGTAGGCAAAAGCTTCGGTCGCCCAGGTAGGTACTTCAGTTAAAGTGCAAAAGTAAAGTATTCATGAACAAATTAGTGTATTTTGTATTTTCTGCATTGATGTAGCCAAATCCCACCAGACCCCAAAGGCTAACTATGACAACTTATGACTATTTTGAACTTAAATAAACTTGACATAGATTAGACAGAACAAAAACTAGACTGAACAACTCAACAACCTTAATATGTTAGAAAGTTTAAAAAAAAGATAAAAAATGTCGCACTAATGGAAAAAAATAAGATTTATGATAAGATTTTTCATATTGACAGCTCGAGAGGGTGAACTCGCCCCTACCTGTCGAACGGGGTGAATCTATTTTACCCCGTTAACCCTTGTATTAATGGTATATGTTCTTTGAATAATTTAGCATCACGCAGTTGAGCTTCTCAGATAGGCGGATGAAAGTTTATAATAGAATGTCACGATGGTTTAGGATGTATAATGTACATACATAATGTACACACACATGTCTCCAATTCCCTGATAAGTAAGATAAAGAATCGAACGCTAAATATCTTATACATAGTTACCTAGCTTCCCCCTTCATCACTCTCTTCATACAAACACACCTGATTCAGATACTCTTGATACCACCCTTGGGTAATATCTTACCCCGTGTTGGTCCGAGTTTCGTGGTAGAATAAGCCAACTGCCTTTCACCCAGGCAGCTTTTTTATTTTTGTCAAAAAAAAATTATAGGCACCTCGAAAAATAAAAAACTGGCCAAGCGAAAGTCGGCCTTGCACAGGAAGGCTTTCATACCCAATCTATTGTCAAACATAATATTATGATTTCATTTCATTTTGATGTAACTTGATCTCTGTATAGATAAAGATAGCGATACCTATTATTCGAGTCGGATCATGCGTTGTATGGACTTTCCATACGAATTTATTTATACTTGACTCTTTGTTTTCATATATTGTTGTTATAACAGCAACCTAAAAACATAATCTATGAAAATTTCAAACCTACCTAAAAAACCTAAAAGCTTGATGAGGTTCGAAATCGAACTTTATTTAGTCTATTCATTTAAATGTGTATGCAGCAACCTTTTGCTCAAGTTGCTCATGTTACCCAGCAAATAAAAACGCCCCAATCTTGTTTTTATTTCAAATTAATCATGCAATGGTCCAATTAAAATATTTTCGCAACGTTTTTATTGTCTGTATATTCCGAAACTCAATTTCAATGGTAATAATTGTTGTTGGTATGTAACCAATTTTCGTTGTTAATTTATAAAAAATCAGTCAAGTGTGTATCTAACTCGTAGATGGGTTCAGTACAAATAATAAACTCAAGAAGTGTGTAATCTAAAGAAAATAATGTTACGTAAAAACATATTTTGTAATTATTTTAGTATAGGTACCTATTAGAAAATATATTAAAAAAGGGTTGGTTAAAAAATTATGTTTTTTATTATTTTTAAATTAAAATATTTAAAAAAATAATAATAAATCATTTCAATAAAAGATTCGTTTGTTGTATTGTAATCCTTTAAATATTTACATTATTTCGTTTTTTAGAATTGTTACGAGTTACGATATCGCGGTTCCTGAGATACAGTCCGGTGACGGACAGACCGGAGTCTTAGTAATATACCGTTTTACGGTACCTTACAATTTTTTTTAATCATTTTTTTTGTATTTTCTGTTAAACAAAACTTATCATAAAATATGTTTTATTTAATTAGCACCTCGATGAAAGTCGACTTAGGTTAGGATATTAGAGTTATATATATGTTAGGGGTACAGTGATACAGATGTAATATTTTATCATATTTTTTTTAAATCTAGACCTATAACTGTAGTTAATACTTATTGTATAATAGTACTAATATACAAGATGAGAGATTAGAAGTATATAAGACCAAGCTGTAAACTTTTATCCGCCATTTTTTTTTCATTTATTTTCAATATTTTTTATTCAAACCTTTTCCTGACAATAACGAATACATGAATGACAGATTTATCCAATTATTCATGATTTTCTTTAGTTATGAATGGTGTAACTAAGATGACTTTTTTATATGTTATAGATTATCTATATAAATAAATAAAATTGGAGTGTCTGTATGCAATATTAAAATAACCGCTTTATACTAAGTGTATATGTATATTTCGAAGGTACATGTACCAAAACAATCATTTTTACGTCTGTTTGTCTGTCTGTTTGTACCCGCTAATCTCTGAAACGACTGGAATGATTTTGACGGGACTTTCACTGGCAGACCGCTAATATAATAAGGAAATGCTTAGACTACCTACTTTTATTTCAGAATTTTATTTTAGAAATGAATAAAATGAAATAATTTTATAAAAACGCGGACGAAGTCGCGGGCACAGCTCGTATAGATTATAAATAGATTATGATTGGTGAAATTTGTAAGTAGCTATAGCTATGGAACACGGTTACAAAATCTTGAATTAGCCTTAAAAATATTTTATTTAAATATGGAACCCCCTTTTCAGTAAAATCATTTAAATTTTATTAGAAGTTTCTTTCATTGTATATCTTTAATTGATTATATTAGATCTTAAATGGTGTCCATTCTTTTGGATTTTTGAAGATGGTAGGTTCCTTTTGACCGGAAAAGGGAAGAAAGTTTATGTTCGTTAAACACGACAGAGAATGTTACAGTGTACCCATGTACTAAATACCATTATAATGCATGAGGTATGGGCTCGATTCCCGACAAGCACAAATATTAAAATGATGAACAAACAAGTCTATATTTCTAAACCTTACCTAGGACACAGCTCTTATGGTGAAGGAAAACATCATGAAGAATCCCCGGATATGTGCCCGATATGGCGACGCGCTTGCCACCTGTTACATCATGGGATTTAATATTCGGCTAATCGTGGGTGCATATCTACCTCTGCGTACTCATTCGTGGATATTGGCGTGATGGTATTTATTTTTATAAGGGTGATATAAGCTGTTATTTTATTTTCTCATCTTGGAGTTATTTCCAGAGATATTTCCAGGTATTTATGTAGTCATCGATGTGAACCACATCCTGGGACTTAATGGTATTAACTCTGTCTGGTGGCACCTTCATGAATATGATGATATTTTTTCAATGATGTGTCAATTACAGTGATAAATTTAAATAGCTCGTGTGAAGATTGTAGTTTTAGCAATTAAGTTTTAAGTGCTACTAGATTTTGTTAGCTGTTTCGCTTGCTTATTTTGTTATGTCACTCTGCCGCAGTGACCTATTGAGATTTAAACATATAAGTAGGCTGCTTATATATCCTTCGCCAGCTCGCATGTTAACTTATCCGCTCACACAGAAACGGTGGTGGTTCTTAATTCGATTGATATATTTTTTTATGTTAGATCATGTATTTTATTTTTATTGATGAAGGTTTAACAACCCGACCACAGGGCAGCGGCGCACCTACAACATCTATGGTGTCTATAGGCCACGATTGTCTCTTACCATCAGGGGACCCATGTGCCTGATCGCTGTTTTATACTATAAAAAAAACCAAAAAAAAAACGCTTTTTACTAAGTGCATATTATGTATATTTACAATATACATATATCAAAACTACATTTTTTTCTTTCTGTCTTTCTATTTGTGCCCGCAAATCTCTAAAACGGCTGGACCGATTTTGACGGCACTTTCACTGGCAGGCGGTTAATGTAATAAGGCTTAGGCTACTTTTATTTTAGAAATGTATAAAATAAATAATTTAAATAAAAAAGCGGACGAAGTCACGGGCACAGCTAGTACGAGTATATAATATATTTGTAATTCAAAATGAATCCTATTACTATTCGGATTAAGAAAAACAAGGTTTATAATGCTTTAAGAAATTCCAATACATAATGAAATGTAAATAATTTTGAACAACTTTACATACATAATGGTTTTATTTTTTATTGTACTAATTTAGCATATATTATACATAATATTTATTGTATGTATACATATGTTAATATTTTAAACATATTTAATAATTTATGGAAACAAATTATATTCTATAATTTATTTATAAATGTATATGCAATTTTTATCAAAATCATATTTAGCATAGCGTCTTGTATTATACAACTCCCTCGCCACCTTTAATTTCAACTACAAAAAAGATCAAGATCATATACTATCGTATGATAGCCAGACTTTATTTATTTTAAAAGTCTAAAATATTCACAGAATTGGCTGCATAGGTGGGGAATATGCGACACCTATTAGTTGTTGAATCCTAATTTATTTGTTGGTATTTATTTATGATGCAAAAGTGTCAAAGTTACGATTATTATGTACACTTTTTAATATGCGAGTATAATTATGAACTTAACAGCCATCTTTTTTGAGAAGGTATCTTAAATTTTTTGGTCTTGTCATTGAATCATAATTCTTATGATAAGTCTGTTATTAAATATGGTATCTGAATACATTGATACGACATCATAATCCTGAAAATTTTTTTGGCAATACTTTTTACGTAAGCCACAAACTAAAAGTAAAAGATAATAACATTACCACATCCAGTATTTATACATGTTTGGATGTTCATGGATCTCGAGCTAAAATATATTCGTGAGATGTGGCAACTAATTGTTTGTTTTGCATTTAGTGAGGGACGTAATAAAGTACGTAAATCACATATTAAACGACATTGCAAGTTGAGGTCAACGGTCAGGAAAACAAAAAACCTCGTATTGAATCGAATGCAAAAAAAAGTCAAGGTTCTGTCAATAAGTGACCAATCATTTTCCTCAGAACCTAGACCTGTTTATGTAAGGACACTGCAAAGGGCGATTTGTGTGCCCTTTGCATGAAATTATAGCGCTTACGGATCAGTGAATCGCTAAATGAACGCGCGTAAAGACTAAAGATCCCATTTTTCTAGTAACCAGACACACTATGTTCAAACGATTTCCAAAAATGGCAAAGGTTCTCATTTCATATTTGTATTGAAAGCAGGGTTTTTCTACTTTTGAGTTGTATTTAATATTTTTTATTGTTTTTATGATTTTTAACTACTTTACTTAGACGATCTCATTGGTTGGTTCGGGTTTGATTTCAGAGGGGAGCAGACATTTATATTTTTTTTTATTGTATGATAGGAAGGCATTTGACCGCCATCTCACCTGATCTTAAGTGACGATGCGATCGAAGGTGGAACATGCCTACCTAGGTACAGCCTATTCACTCTGGCCTTAAACATGGCTAAGTTATATTGTACCGGGAATACACTCGCAGGTAGCGAATTCCACTCCTTAGCCGTTCGTATTAAAAAAGATGAGCCAAATCGCTTCGTGCGGATAGATTCCCGATGATGGAACGGGGCCGGATGAATCAGATCGTGCAATTCTTTCGCACAATCGCCGAAATGTATTCTGTAGAAAACCGATAAACGAGCTACCTTGCGCCGATGCTCAAGGCTTTGCAATTTTTTGTC
>DVZL01008476.1:0-10229 GCA_018236625.1 Lasaia peninsularis | reverse complement strand
TCGTAGTTTCTTCTGTTATGTTGTCATTATATTTTAATATATAACTATGTATTAAAATATATTGACAGCTTTTTTTAGAAGCAAATATTTTAACTATTTGAAAGCCATAGGTATTTTTAAAATTCGTAGTTTCTTCTGTTGTTTTCAGATTTCTTTAGCTTTAAGTAAGAATGTTATTTTACAAATAAATATAATTTATCTGAGCGACGTAATCGTAATACTTCTTTTCTGATTAAACTTAATTAACTTTTTAAAGGCAAAAACATTACAACACAGTAATTATTTCTACCTGATATCGTTATCACCGATCTTACAAAAATACGAATACAGTTTCCTTCTTAACATAAAAAGTAGTTTTTTTTGTTCAAGAAGAGATAAATATTTTAAATCAAGAGAAAATAATTTAAATGCAGTAAAACAGTAAAAGACCGTGTCTAATTTCAATATTATGTCGTCTGAGTATTACTCGTATATCTATATATTTATAATGAGTTAAACTTATTAAGAGCATTATTTATAAAATATATAATCAAAAACGATTAAGAATTGATGGAGTAATCATCAAATATACATGAAACAATCCAAACATTCATTAAACTAGCGAACGTCCACCGTTTTGAAGTCGTTTAATAATGGGAATGAAGTTTTTTGACTATCTGTATTAGTCTGAACCAAGGTCCACCTAATACCAACGTGATGAGTCTTGGCCGTGAAATGTAAAAAATAAAAATACCATTCCGGTTTCGAGTGTGCCAAGTTCCAACCTGCCCCGCTGCATATTTTAAACTGTGGCTTAATTTATAAGTTTGCATTGCGACATACTTGAATATCGTATTATGTAGTATATGATTTGAGTCATATTATGTTACTGCACTCCTAACTTCTTAGTGCCAATTGTCATCTACATTCAGATGATTGCACTATACAACCTTGTTTGGCTTATAATTTTTCAAAAAAATATTATAAAGCTTTTTAAAAGCTGTTATTTTTACTATTTTCATGTTATTATGCCACATCATTTGACTTTAGTAAAGTCTGTGGTATAGGGCTTAGCATACACGCCTTATTCCATCAATTCTGAAGTTCGGGATCGATTCCGAGGTCGCGGGTATAAACAGATAAATATACAAGAATTGGTCGTTTAAAAGTATTAGATATAACTATAACAAGCACACTATTTGCTAGCTTGTGGTTTAGGGAGTTTCATGTGATTTATATATAAAAGCTAGTGCAAATGTTTCCAGTTAGATTGTGAATTAAACAACTTTAAATGTTTTCCAAATCTATTATTATTAAAACATAAACTACCGCTTTGCCTTTACTTCACCTGCAAGTAATATTTTTTTTACTTTTTTTAATTAGTTTACCCGTTTTGACAATAAACTGGAGCAAGCATACTATTGCAAGCATGTTCATATAATAATATTATATACAAATACACAGTGTTCCGCATTTAGTAGTGATATTTATTACTTTTTACAGTTACAATAGAAATTACATACGAAAACATTTCTCACCATTGGAATATTTTAGAAGCTGGTAATTTTTAAACGATGTTAATATAAAATAAAAAATAGTATTCCTTCTGACATTCAAATCTAATATTTATTAAAATATAATATATATAATAAAACACTTGGGGAAAGGCTGGTAAAAGTTGAATTTATAGCACGTTACAGCCCGCGTTCCTTATTAATCTGATTTCATGTTTGACATTTATATAACTTAAAAAAACAACTCTTAATTTGACGTATCATATTTACGATACGATATTTTTCTCGTAATGTGAAGTAATTCATCGAAATTATATTCTTTCCCAAAACAAGTCTTGAACCTCAATTTGTGTTAAGCTCAAAGGAAGTTACAGTAGATTACTCGAGTTAAATAACAGGAAATTTAAATTAACTGTTTTATGATACTCATTTTAATTACTAAAAATAATTTAAAAAACGCTATCCGCTTGTCACTTAATATATTTGAATTTTTTAATACAGAGTAAAAATCAAAAAATAGCACACGTGTGAGGTCATCTTTGAATAATTTGCAAATTTTATGCAGCACTCCTTAATTGTTGGCCCTTACTAAACGAATTATGATTTTATTTTGTTTTTTCATGTGTGAAACAGGAATATATCTGGTTTTTATTAAGTATCATCATCAGTTAAATTATTTTTGATTATTGAAACAAAGAGGCCGCATTACTGTTATATGACTCACATTTAAATTTCGATTATTATTATGTTCTTTAATTAATTATTGATTTCCTAAAAACTTTTTATCCAAAAACTTAAGATTTTTTAACAACATATCATTTCCGCATTTCTTTAAGTTACTAGAATTGTGATAATTTCTTGTCGATTGGGGGTCATCTGTTTATTTTTTATATTTCAACATTTAACTAGCTTTCCGCGCGCGACTTAGCCCGCGTGAATTATTTTAACAACATAGACAACTTTTAAAGGGCAGACATTTTTCCGACTTATAATACTTATTATAAATCGGGTTTACGATACATGTTATATACATAAAAACCTTCCTCTTGAATTACTCTATCTATTAAGAAAACCGCATCAAAATTCGTTACGTAGTTTTAACGATTTAAGCATACATAAGGATACAGAGAAACACTAGGGACAGAGAAAGCGACTTTGTTGTATGTTATGTAGATACACTATTTTTGAAATAGCCGACCGGTTTTGCATTTAACAGCATCATAATTAAGTCCATTAATGCAGGAAAATCTGTTATGTTTTTTATTTTACCATAAAACTAGAATGTTAAGCTTCATACAAGTAAGATTATAAACTAACAACTTTATCGGAAAATGACACAGACATTGTTGAGTACTACGCTACGTCACGACGCGTCGCGACGCCTAAAATAAGTAAGATAATAGTACCTATTCTAGCAGTATGTATTGTTTTATTTAAATATATTCAGTAGAAAGATCGTAAGTGTTGAATAAGCAAAACCGCATAACTAAGTTCAAAAAAAGAGTAAATCCGTAATTCGGCTGAATGTTCATAATTATTGTTTAAATGGGTGTTACGCAATATTTTTGACAGTTATGAACAGATTATTAAAAAAAATTATCCCTTGCATTTGCCATTGGTATATAAATTTTGTATCAATTGTTCGTTCCGTACTTTTGAAATTTTAAAAATCAAAAACATATTTACCGAAACCATAATGATATATTATCGCTTCTGTGGTGTAACAGTACAGCTGTCGCCTTTTAATACCGTTAACTGCGTAGGATTCCGGGTTCAATTCCCATGTTGGGCAACTTTTCTTAAATGTTTTTCAGACTGTTCTGAGTACGTATTACTCAGAAGTACGGATAGGAATATGCTCAAAGTGTGATAGGAATAGGCTTGTCACCTATCACATCATGGGCCCTAATACCTTGGTTAATCGTGTGTAGAGTTTCAACTGGACTTACGAGTCGTGACTACACTAGCACACCTCTGCCTACCCTTTCAGGGATAATAAGCGTGAAGGTACTTTTACTTTTTACAATAATATATTTTATTATATTAAAAAGTATAAGAATAATTATATGTTCTTCTAAATGTATATGTATTTGTGTGCAATCAAGTTTTCATTCATTCATTTATAATAAAATCGAAGGCTTTTTTTTAGTTTCACTGCGTTTAACTAGCAATAAACAAATATTGTCACGCCCTCATCACTGAAGGGGTAGGCAGATTGAGGTTTGACTTACAATTAGCAAGCGATAGCTTTCATGATGTGACTCTGTCACCAAATCAGGCACAAATCCAAGTTATGCTTTTCTTATAAGCTGAAAAAACTCATACGAACAAGTTGCCTTAACCGGGGATCGAACTCGAGACTGACACTGTATATGTTCGACCACAGAGGCGAAATAAATTAATAAGGTGTTACAAATTCAAATCAAGACATCTATCCATGTGATCTAAAATCTCGGCCCACATTTGGTATTTAAAACCAAACCAGTATGGGACGGATAACGACATTCTATTGTCGCGAAGATTGCAGAATTTGTCTTACGAAAGGCGTGGTGACAAATTGGCCAGATACCACCGCTGGAATGTTCGATAGGTTTGTTTACACCCAACAATTAAACTTTATCACCTAATAAAAAATTTTTAGGAATTCACGACTAATTTAGTGTTTCGATAATAAGTACAATAAAACTACGTAAAAATTAATTGGAAATAATAATATTTAAAATGCAGTATAACTGCAGAAAACCTTGCTTTTTTAGGATACTAAGACTCCGCTGTCCGTCTGTCTATTACAAAAAATACTAAAAAAAGGAATAAAGCGGTGATGGATTTACGCATAGACCTGTGAGGCCCGAGCCTAGGGCGGCCCGATTTGGAGGGCGGCAAAATTTTTAAAACGTTAACACTTCAGAGCTACAATTTAAACAGATTTTTTTTAAATCACGTCAGATGTTTTCGTTTAATGGTTTTGTTTCAATAAAAAATATATTTTAATAACAATTGTGAATCAGAATCTATATAGATTTTGTTCGTAAAAAAGTGCGGCGTACCAGACTGGACCTAGGGCGGTAGTAAGCCTAAATCCGCCGCTGGAATAAAGTAAATATATAAGGAGGCCCCCATGTAAACGTCTTATTTTGCGTAATAACTAAGTTTCCCCAAAAGTAAAGTACATGTCGCTCTACACATTTGAAACTGGAAACCTGTCACATACATATATCACACACTATGTCATCTAACATACTATGCGAATCAGACCTGGTAGTCCACAATACACTAATTACAGCTGGATTATATATAGACACTAAAGATGTAGTAGATGCCTATCTGTCTTCTTTTCGAACATTAAGACATTTATTACCCACGTAACCCGCTGGTTTACCCAAAACATGTCCTTACTTGACGGCTTTCTTGAAGTCTATTCGCGATGTCACGGACACGAACGCTCCCACGTATGTAAGCGTTTTTAATGCGATCTTCGTGTGTTACGCCACAATCCATTGCAGCATATCCATCTCAGTAACATACAGGCTGCATACCTATAGCTTACTACTTCGCAATGTATAGTATATTCTAAATACTGCAACAAAAGGGAGGCAACAGTTTTCATAAACATTATCGTGTTAATTTTTTCTTCAATTGCTGAATTCTTTAAACTAGCGACCCGCTCCAGCTTCACACGTGTATGTTATACGTATTATATATTATAAAAACCTTTCTCTTGAATCTTTCTACAGATTAAAAAAACCTTACAACATTTGGTTTAGTACAGCAAAAAGTTAGTTTTATACTTAGTTTTATACTACGTAGTAATGACATAACATTTAGTTTTATTTCAGTTATTAATAACAATGCTTGTTATGGTAACTTAATCCTATGCTATTGAAAAAAATACGGAATACAAAAATTAGAAAATTAGTGACTATGAATATTTATGTATATAATATAACTTTAAAAAGAAATTAGTTAATAAGGGTATAGTTTGAAACAATAACTATTATAATATTTCGGAAAAAATTCTGCCCTTTGATAATTCACGCGAGAGAAGCCGCAGACGGATAGCTAGTATTTTATAAAGATCACTTTAACTGTCTTTTCATGGGCTATTAACAAAAAGTACTCGGAAGTTACACAAAAATAGTACTTATTTCATATTATACAATAATAAAAGACAATAAATATAATTAAAGACTTGTAATGGTCATCTTACTATCGTAAAACACATTAAAATCTACGCAACATCGTTGTATGTTTGCTTTCTTCAACATTGATGTCACTAAACTATTGCATAAACTTCATTAATTTTATGAAAGTATATTTTTTATTTGTGACGTAGCACTTTAGATGTAAAGAGACAAATCTAAAATGTAGGTACTAAAATCCTGCCTGAAAGTCATATTTTAAACGTAGAGCTTTCAATCGCTGATTGTGACTTTTTATAAAATAAAAAAGGGCTCAAGTGTGAAACGGACTTGAAAACTCGAAGAACCATGGAGGTTTCCGTAGTAGCAAGTTTAGATTAGGCTAAAATAAGCACGAAAGTTTTAAAGTAGCTCTATAAGTACGTATTGAATGTAATAACAAATTTAACTGAATATCACTATATATCACTGTCGTTTTCACTATTAAAAAACACTGGAAAAAGTACTTTGTTAGGAAATTTTGCGGTTTCTAAAAATATTTCGAAAATTTTTATCTACAACCTTTTTAAACTAATTTCTGCAGATTTTTAGTCATATCAAAAAATATATGTTTTTAAGTTTATTTACTCTCTTTTTAAATTTTGGAAGTTGTTTTCAAACAATAACTTAAGAAAAAACTTTTAGGAATCTACCAAGTGCTAACTATGTATTCGTAATAGTTTTATAATCAAGTGACTGGATATATAGACAAACAGACAGACATGTCGAATTTATAAGAGTTTCATTTTTAAGCATTCGTTTAAGGAGCTCAAATATTTAGATTCTCAATATTTATTCTCAAAATATCTTCAATTACAGGAGAAACATGAATACTGATTATTTCGCAAGTAAACCCGCGGGTGTCATTTTGTTATAATAAGCTGTTGTACCAACAGTATGACAGTGGAAGTAAATTATAACCGGTTCTGTCTCTAGAACTATTTAGGTGTCTCGATCCCCATTAAATATGCAATCGACATACGCCTATCTGGGCACCTTTCCTGGAATTCGCTGGCAACAAAGTTATCGTACCTCATTTCGATTTTATCCACGGATAATAAACAGTTATTGATTAAACATTCATTGTGAATTATTAAACTAAAGTGACTAGATAATCCCTATTATTAATTACGAATGTAACTCTGTCTATTACGCCTAAACCACTAAACCGATATTAGTGAAATTTTATACAAAAATAGAATTGACCTTTGGAAAGAACAGAGCATACTTTATATCTAAAAAAGTGATTGTTCATCATTGTCAATGATAAAACTATAAAACTTTGTATTTAGGCTGTTTTTTCCTTCATATTACGCACACAAAGGCGAGAGAAGTTGCTAGTAGAAAATATACATTCACTTTATTAGCTTTAAGGGTTTTGATGTTGTATTTCTCACAATTCAACTGTATTCACTAACACAATTATTGGAAACTATCGGTTTAAGATATATGTGCCAAGTTAACCTGTTCAGGCTACTACTATCAAATAGCACTCAGTTGTTGGATCAGAAACTATTTTGTTCTCGGAAAAAGGTATCTTACGTGATCCCGCCTCTTCGATTTCCGTTTAAAACTCACTATTCGTACGAACAACTAGTTTACAAACTTAAAAGTTTTCTTTCATGTTTCTCCAAGTTACAAGCTTTTATGTATCTTGTGAGCGTGTATGGGTTTCATTCTGAGAATGTGTTAAAATGTAGTTCGAGGAACATACATACAATGTTGTGTTGTGTCTATGTTAAAAAAATATTTAGCCTGTTTAGAGTTTGAACTATGGAGGGTATACCTATACCCTCCATAGTTCGAATGGGATTATTTTGACAAGTTTGAAGTTTCAAATCAAAATGACGGATTTATGAAAGCTGGCGAAAAAATCAATCTATTAAAAAAGCAATTGTTTTGTTATGGAACCTGAAACTAACCGTGTTGAACCATTCTTATACGAATGAATTTAGATATTATACGCACCTAATCTATGTTTTAGTCTATTTATTTCAATATCCGATTAGATGTCGAAAGAAACTTAACTAAAAATAATGATGCTTACATTACACTTTAAAATACAAAAATGTAATGCACGATTACATATTTTATATATCTATGTATATAAGTATCGTTGATTAATACCATAAGCGCAATGATTTATTCGCTACTTCGAAGTTTAATGAATTCATGTAATTTGTCCAGATATCTTACTTGATTTATTAAATTCCTTTATTTTAAATCGATCAAATAAAATACTTACTTCTAATCTAAGCCGTTTCAAATGTCTGATATATATACTTATTTAGCATCCTTAAATTTAATCTTTTGTATGAAACTAAACAGTTATAAATATCTAAAATTTCAATTTTACATTATTCATAGAATCAAAAAGCAATAAAATTGTATCCAGGGCTATGTTTAGGTTTTTCTAATGAATTAATGAATGAACAAATGAAAAACATCGATATTGCAGTGTTTTTAATTCACTTGTTGAATATGGTGTTGCAAGCTCGTAATCCAAAAATATACCAATTTGTCTTCATCTGTCAATATTCAGCAATGTTGACTAATAATATAATAATAATGATGTAATTTTTGTCAAGGCCAGTTCACTTGACAAAAACATGTCTGATTGCCCAGGAGATAAAAGTGATGATGGATGGTTTCGGTTTTACGCTTTAAGATAATATTGATATTATAGACCTGTTTTTATGTTACGAAAATTGCTTGGTCTGGTCAGTGAAAGATAGGAGCGGAGAATAGTCGCTAAATGTGACAAATAGTTAACTCTTACTTTGGCCTGCATTTATTAGCCAACTTCAAAGAAGATGAGATTCTTTTTTTCTGTATGTTTTTTTGTATGTGACGTGATTACTCCGTCAATAGAGAATATGCATGTGATTTAGATATGGTCCAAAAAAATAACGAGTAAAATTTAACGCTGAACAAATATACCCACATCAATATTTTTGCCAACATTCAAATTTTTATTAATAAAATTAGTTATTTAAAAATAGTATTTTTTAAATTCCCTCGCAAATTTTGAAAACGCAACGCCATGACGTGACGTCACAGTCCAATATCTATACCATGTCAATTGATATCCTTATTTTGCATCTTAGAGCATAATATGAAAATTTTCGCACATAGGGACAATATTTATATAAGTGTAATAACACTTCACTTAATTTCACTTCGTTGACAAATTATTGTTCTCACTTCTCAGTCAAAAAGCGCGCTAAAATGGCGTTGCTTAAATCATCCGAAAATGATGATAGTTTGGATAATTTTTTTTGGCTTATTTATTATTTTGCAAGTGTTACATTTTTTCATTTATATAATCACTTGAAGTATTGTTTAAAAAAGTAATAAATAACATACATGTTTATTATTCCCAAAGGATATGGATGATACTTATTTTAAAGATTTACTTTAGAGGTAGTTCCATATCTATTTTAGCAATTGGTTCAGCGCTTTTTGAAACATAACCAAAAATTTAAATATCGAGACGTTATGGGATTGAAATTAAATTTTTTTTTGCAGTTTTACTGCGTTAAAACTATTATTTTATTACATGCATACCTATTTGCCTTCCTGACTCTGCATTATAAATTTAAATACTATTTAATACATCTTTAAAAATGGAAAAACGATTTAAATATTGTAACATTATATAAATTGTTGTAAACAACAATTAACTTAACAAAAAATTTAAATGTAAATAAAACGAATGAACCTAAAAAAGGCGCGCTTATCTCTAATGAAAGAAATTTCTTCTAGCAAAGGCAATGAATGGAAATAAAAGAAGTTTGTATACGAGCCTCGGTGGTTTAGTGGTTAAAGCTCCGATGTTTCCAAGTCGGTCGTTGTCCAAGTTGGAACCTCGTCATGTAACAATGAGTTTTTCTTATTTAAGTACATTTTCGGAGTGCTCTTACGGTGAAGGGAAACACTCGGATTGGTATATTGAAATATTGTATATAGGGGGCTTCGGGGGCGATAATTCGATCTAGCTAGGTTTTATTTTCAGGTTTCTTTTATAAATCGTGTTTTCATGGAATAAAAATCTATATCATTACAATACAAAGCTAAATTTCGCCAATATTTGCAAAATTTGAATAGCTCATTTGGGAAATCAGGCGCCTTAATACACAGAAACCCGGGTTCAAAACCCAGTCCTAATGTTACTTTTTTTTTTGAGTTCCTTCTTTTTGTAAGTAAACTGTTTCTGGAAGCCCTACAGAAACAAAAAAAACATTGCAAATTATGTCAAATACTATATATAATAATTTTTATTTTAATGTTCGGCTTTATATTTAGGATATTGGATTACTTTTAAACTAGTCTTGATATATGCATTATTTACAAAAATCTTTTTAACGGCTATTTACTCGCAGACGAATGGACTAAGGACTTCTTTAGTCATGTCTGAGTAAAGTTAAAAGTAAGCTAATTGTTCAGTAAACTCATGAGTAAATGCAGAAACCAATTTCGCTAAGTCCGAGTAACGTAAAATGGAACTAATTTACTTGATAGTTTTATCTGTCAAGTAGTACTAATCAATGAGTAGTTA
>DVZL01008475.1:0-10230 GCA_018236625.1 Lasaia peninsularis | reverse complement strand
TAAAACATACCCTCTTTTAATGTGGTCGGTTAAAAAGTAGCCTATGTCCTTCCTCAAGTTCAACTCTATCTTTGTACTAATTTCATCAAATTGGGTTCAGTGGTTTAGGCGTGAAAGCGTAACAGACAGACAGACATAGTTACTTTCGCATTTATAACATTAGTACGGATTAAGTTGATACAACTCTTAACAAATAGTGCATTAATTTCGACCAAATTTGATTACCATAAAAACGGTTCTAGTGAGTTAATCTTGAAATATAAACATATAATGTTGCTGACATTTTTTTAGATCATTTCAAGAGCAACAATTTTTTGATACATATACTTTTGGTATCTTGAACCCTTTTCGCAGCGCACGCCACGGAAGCCCTCGAGGATAAATAATTTTTCCCGTTTTTGTCACATTTTCCATTATTTGTTCGCTCCTAATAGTTGCAGTGTGATATTTTATATCCTAAAGCCTTCCTCGATAAATGGTCTATTCAACACAAAAATAATTTTTCAATTCGAAATAGTAGTTCCTGAGATTAGCGCGTTCAAACAAACAAACAAACTCTTCAGCTTTATAATATTAGTAGGTATAGTAAGTATAGTAACCTGGATGAACGAGGCTTGATCGGTTTTTTGTTAGTACATCACATTTTTTTCAGAATTGCAATTGACATAATTTACATTGTTTTTCTTGTTTCTGTAGGGCTTCAAGGTACAGTTTTCTTACAAAAAAAGGAACTCAAAAAAAAACTAACTGGACTGGGATTTGAACCTGGGTTGCTAAGTATCAAGGCGTCCGATTTCCAACAACGCTATTCTTATTTTGGAAACATTGGCGAAATTTAGCTTTGTATCGTAACGATATAGGTTTTTATTCAATGAAATTTCAAGAAAATCGTTTGAGCAGTTTTTTTTATGAATCGCTGATATTATATATACAAGAATTGCTCGTTAAAGGTATTAGATAGATAGATTAGTATAGATTACAAAGCAATTTTTGTGACTTACAAATGATTATTAAGTAATGATTATGTTAATATTTGCATTGTTGATAAAATAGAAGGAAATGAATCTTATGTAACATCTTAAAATGTGGAATATGTACAAATAAATTTAATTGAAATTCCAGTTTCAAATTAAAATTAAATTTTGATTTTTTTATTTCTTTTACAATTTCCAATTATGCATTATGATTTATAATGCCAAATCATCAAAATCCGTTAGGGGTTGACGGAGTAATAATGCAACGTTTAAACAGACGAAAAAAAAACAAAAAATAATCATGCAAATTCAAAACATTCTTCTTTCCACAGTCGGTTTGCAAAATTAAAAAAAAACCTTAATGACAAATCCTCCTCCTTTTCAAAATCGGTTAGTAAAAATTACAAAAGGCATTTTAAGATAACGAAATTAAGCTGAACATTTCGTAATATAATAACCGGAATATTCCCAGACGGTTTATGTAAAAACCTTAAAGTGGCAAATATTTACGGAACCAATTTAAGACTGGCTGTTTATATTATCATAAAAGGTTTCTCCGTAAATTAATTAAAAGCTACCGCCATTTTAGAAATATATTAGGAATATTATGAATATTACAAATATTTCCCTTCCCAACCAACGGGACCTCAGTAGAGGCGCGGTGGCTTAGCGGTACGCGCTTCGGAATTCCATTTCAGTAGTCCTGGTTTGAACCCCGGCAACTGTCACATCATGGGACTTTATATTTCGACAAATCGTAGGTGTATATGCCTCTGGCTGCCCTTCTCCTACGTTAAACATCAATCTGACTGTCATTAAACCTTGTTTTGATTTTTCCAATTTCAAAACCTCGCAGTAAGAGAGGATGGCCCTTTTAGAGTGAGATAGCAATACAACGTACTGGGGACAAGCCTTTTTTTGGAGTGTAATCTCTAGCAGTATATTTATCTTCATAGTTTCGAACCCTTTTAAAGTAATATATAGTCTCTATATTAGTAATAGTCTCTATATTAAATTTTCAATGTTTCAAATAGTGGAAATATATTAACTCGAAATGAAAACTCAGACGTTAGTTACTGCGGGGCAAAGCTGTACTTATATAAGTTACCTAATATATATTCGGGGCACATAAAAGCGTCTGAGGGGTAAAGGCGTGAAATTCAATAAACGTTGTGTGCAGTTCATAGACGGGCCTGAAGGAACGACTTGTTGAGTACCGTTCATTCTCACCCACGGCGTAAACTTTATACTCCGTATTACTGCATTTTGCACCAACAAAACCGTTTAGAACTGTTTTGTATGTGATGTGAGCAATAATGCGCCAAATGCTCCTGAAATTAGCTTGGTTTAAAATACGTTTTAATACACGAGATGCAGGAAGTTAGAAAATATCATTGGTACATGGCAGGGTCCGAACTTAAACTCCCATTATTGAAGTCCGAAGCGCTAAGCACTGGACTATGTAGGCTCTTTGAATGCTTCAAGTATTTCGGCAAATTAATAGTTATTTTTTTAATTGGTACAGTCACCTTTTTTATATTATTGACTAGGTTTTATTGTACGGAACCTAAACCAAAGCCTGACAAATATCTTTGTATTGAAGATGTTTTTAAATTTGTAAAGAAATTTTCTTTACTTAGCTGTATGTACAGACGAACATATAATTTTTTCTCTTCATCGTAAAAAGTGCTCTTTTTTTCATGTGTAACGAAAATGACTTTTGATAATAGGCTTATATTTGTAAAACATTTCTTTATTGAAGCTAATATCGTGAAAAATGCAACCATATTTTAATTAAAAAAAAACTAGCTAAAAACAATTTTATTAAAAAATCCTTGACAACCGGACAATTTTGTACTTGTCATAAAAGCTAATACCTAAAATTTTTTATAGAAAATAAATATTATTTTTTTTCCTTTTTCTTTAATATTTTCGCAGTTTTTCTCATGTAAACCATTTAAGGTACAACCTAAACGAAAATATGGAAAAAATAGCTTAATTTCTAAATAATGTAAATAGCTCTAAATTTATTGTGTTTGTAAGCGAAATAGGTTTTTTTACTGTTATCTACATTGTGATTATGCTATGCATACTAGCCCTGCAGGTGAGGTGGCGGAAAATTAAGATTGTGCCCACTTTTACAACCCGAAGGTCGACATGATCATAAAGATTTTATCACTTTTAAAATTTATGACGTCATTTAAGTTTATTTAATTTTGATATAATAGGAGTAGAAGATAATTTGTAATTTACTTGGTACTTGATACTGGCAAGGTTTTATTTAAATTGTTTAAGTTCAGTCAAACTGCAATATACCGAGTTAAACAATAATAATAATAAACTTTATTCGTTGAATAAATATGGTAAATTGCGGTTTTAATTACAATAGTTGGTTTCATCTATTTTACCACATGAAATGGTATGCAAAATTGTCTAATACTGTATTTATTTATATTTAATTATTTACTTTATAAAAATTATATATCATTAACAATTTATTGACACTATATTCATACATCAATTTTAAGGGCTACTTTCATAAACTACTACGTGAATCACATTGAATTGTTATTTTTTTTATTTTACTTATATTATAATTATTGATTTTATTATAATTCATTGCTATACCTATCCATAACTTCATTATCATGTCGTCTAGGTAAATATTATTTTATGATACTAGCTTTTCGCTCTGAAAGCGTAGATTTTTTCCCATTTATACTACTTACTTATTGCGTAAAACCATACTTTTATATGTTATAAAATAACCTAGGTGATGTAAGGGTTCCGTTTTAACCTGTTGAATACAGAACCCTTAAAATACCAAAATTATTCCTTATGTATGTTATACCTTTAAACGAGCAATTCTTGTATACAATCAACGATATCGGAATCCACTCGAACAATTTTTTTAAAATCTTGTGTTTAGAGGGTTTTATTTTCAAACACTGTCATTTTAATCGTGTTTTCATTGAATAAAAACCTCTTAACATATCATTAGAATACAAAGCTAAATTTCGCCACCATTTATGAAGTTAGAATATCTCGGTCGGGAAAACGGGCACCTTAAATTGCAGGAAACCCGGGTTCAAATCTCGGTCCGATGTTTATTTTATTTTTTTCTCTTCTTTTCGTGAGAAAAACTGTTCTTGGCGAGAAGTAAGTACTATTTTTTTCTATTATGAAGTAACAGCAAAAATAAAATAGTAATTTTCGAAGTTTTGTTGGTCTGTCTGTTTGTACCCGCTAATCTCTAAAACGGCTTTACTAATTTTGATGAGACTTTCACTGGCAGACAGCTTATGTAATAAGGAACGGTTTATGCTACTTTAATTTTAGAAACCTATAGTAAAATTAAATAAAACATGTACGAAGTTGGCACAGCTAGTAAGTAAATGTAATTCCAAAAAAACGTGATGTACCTACTAAAAAAACACTAAGCTAAAAATAAGCTCGGTCATCCAGGTACTCAATAATTATCCGAGCAGCGAGGGCTGCGGGGAGGGGTAAGGGGCATATGATAATAGAAAGTTCAATGACCGCGTCGTAACGTCAACTGTCAACAGCGGGAATCTATTTTGATTTACCCCTAGTAAAATAAGGCATTCGCCTTTGTGTTAGAGCGTTATCGCTTAAAGACTGACGCACGAGGTCCCAGGTGCCATTCCGGAGTAGTGTAAGTTGTTCTAAAAACATAAGTTGCATGAGATTGAATAAGGCGACCACCATATATCTCGTCATTGGATCTAATATCGTTGGTTAATCGTGTGTGCATATCACTGCTCCGCAAGAATACTGTATTAACACTAAAAAAGTACTTTTTCTGTAAAAGCAATTACACTTTTCTTCTTATGATAAAACCGAATCTCTGTATCATCAATAGAACTCTGATATAACTTTGTAATTGTAAAAAAGTACGTTTTAATTTAAAAGATAGAACGTCTTTT
Organism: Lasaia peninsularis; assembly: GCA_018236625.1. NCBI lineage: Eukaryota > Metazoa > Arthropoda > Insecta > Lepidoptera > Riodinidae > Lasaia > Lasaia peninsularis. The sequence continues at coordinate 5,309 of DVZL01008475.1, read as the reverse complement.
TTTCAGTCTACTGTATAACTCAGTTATAATTTTGACACGACACGGTTTTCTTCCGGACAAGCGAAATGTTACTCTGCCTACCTCCTAATGGATATGGGCGTGACGATTTCGAATATTAGTTTAAATACGTGCCAATATCGCACCTGTGATGTTGATTGGTGGAATCGATTTGTCTGCCCTTAGATGTTATGGCGGGATCAAATTTGACCTACTTCCTGTGCACGTAAGGCAATAAAGACTTTACAAAGCGAAGCCATTTGTAAGTGCCGTTGAAATATGTTATTGCCCGTACCCATTTGAACCTTATTTCATTTAGTCCGTTTTATATTTTGCGATAAATTAGGGATTTTATAGAAATTGAAACAAAAAGACATGGGTTTTTCTGAAGGTAAAATATATTAAATTTAATTATCAAAGTGCAGAATTTTTAGTAACTTTTAATACTTTTTTTTGTTTTTTTAGCGTAAAAACATAGGCTCTTTTAATATAGTCGGTTAAAAAGTAGCCTATGTGCTATTTTCATGTATAAGCTATATTATTGTAAAGTTTCATCCAAATCCGTTCTAAAGTTTTTTCGTGAAAGAGTGACAAACATCCATATACATATACTCAAACTTTCGCATTTATAATATTAGTAGGATACACACACAATTAGCCGATGAAATTTAGACCCACGATGTAATAGGTGGAAAAAGCTATATCGGATACAATTCCAGTATTAGACAACATTATATTTTCCACATTAAGATTTTATTTAAATGTTACATATGCATCAGATTCTTCATTTATAAAATATCCATTCATTTTTTAAATGAAAGACACCGTAAGCCTAATAAATGTACCGTGAAAAGATAAATAAAGCCCATTTTTGACCAGCAAAAGTCGTTACGTCGTACCGTCAGATAAATATGACAATATTTCTCACTTATACAGATAATATTACTGCGGTTATCAAATGGTAGTCGACATTCAGAAATATACAAACGTTTATAGGACAATTATTTTTCTAAAATATACGAATGGTTTTTGTAATGGTCATACATTTGGGATTCCTTGTTATTTTTTATCGTTTGATAGGTTAAAACTCATATCTATTACAATTAAAAACCGACCAAGTACTAATAGTATAGTAATACAATGTACTACTAGTAATACACTTCCGAACGATATTAGGAATAGTTCTTCGAAATTTTTATTTAGATGTTCACTCTCGCTATAGATAGCAGAATAATAATATCAGACTTTATTATTTTTATATTTTCAGTACCGTACTTATTCATGTATTTTTATATTATTTTTTATTTTATGTATTAGGTGCCTATATAATTTATTTGGTACGTGTATAAATATTTTATTTATTTATGTATGTATTATGTTATGAATGTTTGTTTTAACTATGATTTTTTAAATATTTTTTTTAATATTTAGAGATAAGTATCAGTTTATGTATTTTTTGTTTTACATAAAATATTCTTAATTAATCATTCTGTATTCATATATATTTATAATTAAGTTACGTTGACTGGTAGAGAATGCCATGTAGCATTAAGTCCACCTTAGTACATTTTTTTGTGCTTCCATACCAGCTTATGATTTTTATTAAATTAACTGAAAAAAACTCATACAACACTTGCCCCTCCCGGGAACCCTTCCCAGGATCTCGTGCGTCATAGTCACCCATTACGCTATGCTACTCTCTAAAGTTTAATTGATTTGACATTGTCATTGTTTCACATGGATGCATGGCGTCCTGAACACACGAGATTATTATTAATTAACGAACACGGTTCCGTACTCAACTGCATATGTTGCTAGCTAATTACTACTCAATTATGCTAGATACAGGTTAAGTCAAAACTTAACAAAATTATGACACCCATATTTGATGATTTAATGTTTTTGGTATTTTTACATAAATAAAAACATGAAAATAGCAAAAACTAACGTTTGTTCTATGAGAGGATCCTTTAAATTCGTTTTTATTCTGCTCTTAGAGTTTATATAGGAAATAAATTAATAATCTGTGAAAATATCAATGTTCTATTACGGTTGTTGAGACAGACGGACAGACGGATAGCGGTGTTTTAATAATACGGTCCCGTTTTACCCCTCTGGTACAAGACGATAACGTTTTGTACTTCTAAAAGTTGTGCTACATAATAGACATTTGTAAAGAGCACTAAAGTTAAGCCTTATTGCAGTATTCTGCAAACTAAAATACAAAGACCACAACAAAAGACCCCTTCCTTTGTAAATCCACCAAAATACATTTAAATACACAAAGTAAACCTCAACAATGCTGTATCCACAACCTGCAAGCCATCTTAGGACCAAATACCTTAGCATATGCTTAAACAAAGTCCCGCTAAGCCTCGCAGATGCTGCCGGTGAATAAGAAAACATCGAGATGTTGTAGGTGTTAAAATCTTTATTCCACAGATAGTAACAGTTTTACATTCTGCCAACATTAAAGCAAAAACCTACGCCTGTTTATTTTATCTCAAAAGGGTCCGATTTTTTATGGGATAAGACAGCGTACTAGAACACGGCGTGACTTTTCCGATGGTAATAGACAACTATTGTTCTTTTTTTCTTTCGCCGGATCATCTTCGGTTGCTTTCCAATCCGGTGTTAAATTTTAGATTTATGCGCGTCATAAGAAACGCATTTAAGGTCCGTGTAAAATATATTTTTTTATTCTATTAAAAATTTTAATTTGTTTTTAAGCAAAAATATTTTAGGCCTTACAGATAATCTGTGAAAATTGTTTTCTGTGCAATTTATTTAATAATAATTATATATTCAAAAGCTAAAAATAACAATATCAATTTGTTATGTTAATGTACCTAGTTTACATTGCTACATTTTCTTAAATTTAACTAAAGTACAGTTAAAATCTTCAATCCTTATACTTGAAGGGGTTGGCAGAGGGGCGCACTTATGTAATAATAAGTAAAGTTACCATTCAAATAATAATACAATCACAGCATTTGTTTTATGTATTACATAGTTTTGTAGATTTTATACAAATTACATGTAAAAATTTTGAGAGAGTTTTTAATAATAATAGCAGACCACTCTAAAAAAAAGACAGTCGTTGAAAAAACTTACTATATATTTTTTTATTTTATGATTTAATATTGACGTCCAACTAACAACAACTTTAGAAAGCCAGAATATTAGTATTTTCAATGAAGACATGGAAACAATCTGTAGCTAACCTTTGTTCCTGATAATTTTGCTAGAGCTAAATTCTAAATTTGTTAATGCGATGTTTTACACACTTAAATAAAAGCATCGAAAACTCCCCAGCGCCTAATTTTTGCTCCTTAAAAGTCCCTATTCGAAGCCATAAAAATAAATAACCTTTTTTAATGAGGCTATAGCAATTTCCTTGCAAAAATTAATTAAGTTCTGCTCTAATATCATTTATTTGAGGTGAATTTTACGAGAATTTATTTGAAAACAGTAAAACAATTTTTTCTCCTAAGTCCATTATCGTTTTCGTAGCGTATAAGTAAGCAAAAAAATAGTCATTATAAAGTATATTATCTCAAAAACCTTATGTTGGATGTTGATCAAATTCATATGAGATTATCTTTGAAAGATTCTCTGTCCTATAAAATTACAAATACAATTATTGAAATTCACAGAGTAATTGTGTAACAAACCTACAAAAAAATAACATACAGTAGAATTGAGAACCTCTTTTTGAAGTCTTTTAATCTATACAAATAAATAAAATTGGAGTGTCTGTACGTCATATTAAAATAACTTTTACTTATGAATGTTTACAAGGCACATACACAAAAATAATATTTTTTAGAATGTTTGTCTGTCTGTTATCTGTCTGTCTGTTTGTACCCAATAATCCCTGAAATGGATGGACCGATTTTAACGTGACTTTCACTGAAAGACTGCTGATGATGGCTTAGGCTATTTTTCGCCTAGCACAATAAGTCGCGAGCACAATAAATAATGTTAAGTCTCTTTGTAAAATTAAAATAACCGCTTTTTATTGAATGCACATGTTTTTTTTTTGTATACACGCCGTGTATGTATGATACACTGTGTGTATACAAAAATAACATTTTTATCTGTCTGTGTCTTTGTTTTGAAACGGCTGGATGTAATAAAGAGTAACTTCGGCTACATTCATTAAAAAAATTTAAGCTCGGACGAAGTCGCGGTTACAGCTAGTACATAGTAATATACATGAATGAATATTCGACAACATATAGAAAACTAAAACTATTCGCGTTATAGACAAGGCTATCAACTAAAACTAATTTTATGTTAACTTGCCGATAATTTCCCTCGGGTTAAATTTAAAAATCGTCGACGCAGCGTATTACGCACTTAGACGCCCTCGAAAGCACCAGTCGTTCCCCGACGACCGATTTTTGAGTTTTAGGGTTCTGTACACGTAGCTGTTAAAATAAATTAGCGTTTTTAATGAGGAAGATTTTTCTTTGCTAAAATTTATTATTCAAATTAATATTGGAAATTAGAAGGTTTTTTTGCCCCACCGATTTACTTTTTTCGATTAAAATAGAAGCTAAAAGGTAAGTTATTAACATAATTATTTATGTCTTAAATCAAAGTGTAGATTATTTCTAGTTTCATAAACTTTTAAACGCGCTACGATGATTTTCAATAGAGTATCTCGAATCTACGGCAGGTTCTTGTCGTAAAATCAGATAACAATGTGCGAAAAGATTGTCTTAGAGAGCCTTAGAAAGCACATAAATTCTCCTCGGCCATTGATTGTCTAGTTACACCGTTTCAGTGATAAAACTTCAAGTGCCTCTTCTCTTCTTTCTAAGTCTAGGATTTATTTTTGTAGAAAATATTGAATGCTGAATTTTATTTGTAGTAAAAAATTAAAAACTAACATATTATAGATCGATAGAGATTTCTAAGAAAAATGGTATATATACTATAACTCAATTTGGCCAAAATGGTTTATATGACCTTTCTACCCAAAGGTAGCGATACTTTTCGGTTCAAATAATTTATTTCTCAAAAAAGAACATAGGTACAATTTATTCTCTTATTCAGAGAAACTTATTACTATATAATTTTTTGCATTTATTTGTATGTGAAATATATTATATAATTTAATATTTTTTTTATATTTCTAATAAGTGCTTTAATTTAATTTTGAAACTATTTATGGTATCACTGCTTTTTATATTATGTGGTAATTCATTTTAACATAATATTTATAATTGAAATGAATTGATGTTTTGAATATTGAATCATTTTTTCTCCTGTGTTTATTTATTTATTTATTTATTAAGGGATAA
>DVZL01008474.1:0-10230 GCA_018236625.1 Lasaia peninsularis | reverse complement strand
CTTAATTATTACAGTCCGCTTTTTAATTATTAGAAGCCAGAACTCCTGAGCAACAGCAAAGGCACTGGCTCCAACAGGTAGCTGACCCCAATATCATCTGACATAATACGGGATAAGGCTAATATGAAGAAAACGGATATTAAAATAACTTATTAAAATAGTAACCTTTTATGACATTTAAAATACATAAAATCATAAATATCAAAACATTCAAAAGAGTTTATTAATTATGAATTATCATCCGAATTTAGTACACCAATAAACTGAACACTAAATAGTCGTAAAAGGTAATAAAACATGAATATAAACTTTATAATCATCACCAAATTAGTTTGTAATGCGAGATATCGGCACAGTATTTGGAGTGATCTCATAAATAAAAATAGTTTAATACAGAGAACCAAATGTGGATTGAAATTTACTATTTTTAAATTAAATCTTATTTTAGGACTATAACACATTTAGATGTAAAAAAAATACTTATGGCATAAGACCTTCTTGATGGTGAGAGACAATCGTAGCCTAAAGTCACCAAAGAAATAAAAAAATATATGGGTTTTTTGGCGGGAACGCGGAATGGAGCCGATCACTGTGAGATATTTTTTTAATTGTGTTTTATTAGTGTTTTATTTGTAAAAATGGTGGGGATTTTATCATAAAACGTTTAATAATGTGCATCAGTGGAGATGTATGATATCAGATAGTGAAAAGTGTCGTTTCGTGTTCCCGCCAAAATTGCACAAAAATTTTGGTAAAACTCTCACAGTTTTAGCGGAAGTCCGTCATCTCATTTTCTGTGGAATCATCTCATCATCCTCATCTCATCATGGATATACTAAGAAAAGGCTGTATGGACAAAGTTCCCTTGCCTTTCCCTGAATGGAAAGAATTTAAAAATATATATATATGTAATTTTCAAAAAGGGGTCTAAGATTTATAAAAGCCAGACAAAAAAATTCAGTAAATAATAACAATGACATAACCAAAGTTTTATTGCAGTCATTTCAAAGGCCCCATGAGTCATTTTGCAAAATATTTAACGGGTTTCTCAAAACAGGATCGTAGAAGTAAAGGCTGTATTGCTTTATTTGTTTACAGTAACCCTTTGTTTTGATGCAATAGACTCTAACTGTTTATTGTTATTGCATGACGAATTATGATATTCTCGTCATTTCACTCCAAAATTTCTGCAAATATGAAAATAAATGACAATTCTTCATTTTTTTCGTGCATACAGTCTTTGTGTATTACAAACTGATTTTATACTGACTGAGTAATAGGCGTGAAGGTATTTTTTCTGTTTGTTTAAAAAAAAGTACTCTATTTTTAACCCCAAATGAATGTTCTTGTAGAGTTTTTCAACATAATTAAGTGGGTTTGTGTTTGAATGTAATTTAACTTGCGAACTCTGGCAACACAAGCCTTTCTTATCCCATAAAAAGTTACCGCAAAAGCACCTTAAGATTAATAAAAGCTACTGACTTATGCTTTTTATAACCTCCCTATATTCTATCCATTCAATCAAATTTAGTCCTTAATCTACACATGATACGATTGCAAATAAATTTATAGTTTTGGGAACAAATTGAATATGTTGGAAGTTTATTCAGGATCAGAAGTGCAATGTAGAGACAAACATTAGGCTTTGTGCTGCTCACAAGTAGAGTCAATATTTAATCTTTGGTTCGGAGAAAAATGCGTCCAAAGCGAACCGATGTGTACTGTTTTTGTTATGGAAATTAGGCTGATAGTGTAGCACGTATTCATAGATAAACTCTTATTAATATTAGTATCTGGGTAGCCGAGTTTGGCTTGGTAGTTCTTTTTGTCACTGCAATAAGCTTTCGCCTACTTGAAAAATTTACATCTGAAAGTGCTACCGACGGAGTTGTATAGATGTCGTGATTTTCGCAATTTAATAAGACCTATACCTATTTAGATAATTTTTTAAACTTATAATACCAATATGGATAATTTTTTTAGTGATGATATGGTAATGCAAAAAAGTAGGAGTAATTTCTGAATATTATTTCACTGTACTATCTTATTAAGCGAGGTTAGGCATGCGAGCCACTTTGTGTCCTTCATTATAATGCGTTGTATAAATCGAGCTTTGTTTTGATAGACGCCGCATAGCGTAAGTTGCTTATGGCGAGATCCGATAATTCTGCCCTTACCAGACCTTACTTATTTTATTTTATAAAATCTAAAATTTTAAAGCTGAGGCGATTATAAATTAAAAATATAATAGGTGTAAATAAATAAATTGTAGGCGTTAGATTTGGTGAAACTATCTGATTGTTAAAACGTCTTCTAATATGTACGTGTATAAGCGCGTCACAAGAACCACTTGTAAGGTCTATGTGAAATAAAGTATTTTCTATTCTATGATTTTACACAAGTGACATGGTTAAAAATTACTTTTAAATCTCTTGTGGAACAAACTACAATTTTAATAGTTAATTGTGATTTTGAAACTTGCTAAAAATTACTGTCTCTTAATATATACACTACAAATTTGATCAAAATATATAAGAGTGAGTTGAAATTGAAAGGGTATATATTTTTTACCGTCGAAACTTAGTAAATATGTATAATTATGTTTTATTAAAGTCACACGGAGGTGAAAGACTACTACTAAACTGTATAAAATACCAAAGGTCTGGTTGTTCATGGATCTCGGGCCATTAGAAATTGATTTGGAATTTTTGAGGGCTATAAAGCACCGTTGGTGCGGTAGCTGCAAACGAGTTTGATTGTTTCCTTGTTAGGACATGCTTCATGCATTCTTGGTGGTAACGGTTTGTATTAATAGCAAGAATTTTTAATGTTTTTAATTTTTGTTTTTTTTAATATTCATTATGTTATCTAACATTTTTAAGTAATTTTGTCGATGCTTTCATTATCATTAGATTCTGACTTGATGGTTGGCACTTAGAAATACATTTCATCAAAAAAAAAATTAAGATCGGTTAACGAACGATAAAAAATATAGGTGTCGAACATTGAACATTTTTTTTTGTATTTGATTAAAACCAAATGTTTTTAGCATACATTGTAAAAATACATATATGTTGCTTATAACACCAAAAATAATGCGTTTGAACCTGATAAACTTTTAATTATTTCATCCACGCAATACGCGCCATCTGTAATCACTTATGATGTTCGCGATGAGTTGTTAATCGACATATACTGAGAGTCTGTAAGTTAGCCGACTATGCCCTATATTATGAAGTAGATATTATCAACCACCCATGATTATAAATGTGCCATATTGGGCGCAAATCCAGTCTCAGATAACATTATGTTTTTAAATAAACTGAAAAAACTCATAGAACAAGCTGCTCTGCCAGGGAATCGAACCTGGGGTCTCGTACGCCAAATTCAGACTGACAACGCCACTGACAACGCTCGAACATAGAGGCGATCATATACATATAATTAACTAGCTGTGTGTGTGTGTATTTTTATTTCATTATTTTATTTTAAGTATTTCAGAAATAAAATTCTAAAACACAAGTAGTTTAAGCCTTTTATTATTAAGTCAGGTCTCTACCAGTAAAAGTCCCTTCAAAGTCGATACAGTCGTTTCAGAGATTAACGGGTACAAACAGACGGACAGCAAGACAGACCATCAAATCTGTCTACAAACTCTAAAAAATACTATTTCGGTATGTGTACCTCCTAAACTTACATAATACATTTAGTAAAAATCGATTATTTTAATATTACACAGAGACACTCCAATTTTATTTATTTGTATATATGATATGATAATTAAAAAAGTAATATTGCACTTGTAAATTAATTACTAAATTATACCATCGGTGATTGTGTCGTCACGTCCCTACGCCAGTCACAAAGAGGTAGTGTCAATTGGAATATTTAAAGACTTCATAGATAACGGATGACGATCTGTTCTTGTGGAGTTGTGTTTGATACAGTGTGTTAAACAATCAAATTGTATGAGAGTGTAGGGTGACTACAATACACATTTTTCACCGTCGGCATTTGGTGAGATTTTATTATTTTGATTATATTATCAATACTGTGTAACTTTGAAGCACTACCGATGTGTTCATTATTATCATTACGCAAGGATAACTGGGAAAAAGTGCTCATTGGTATTAAGTTCGTCTTTGTAGTAATGTTTTATGTAATAAAGATTATTATTATTTGAATAAATATAAATTAATAATCTCTGAACAAATTACTATTATTGAATAAATCTAAAATAAAGCATTTTGGTACACATAAATACTTAAATTGATACCGGAATTAATTTAGTAAGTACTCAAACCTGGTATACAAATACCTATGTTCATCACACAAATGCTTCATAGATTTTAGGTTGGGTTAGATTCCCGATAGAATCATCGCACAATTGATTCTATCGAGAATCTAACCCAAACCTAGCAGATGTCGTAAGTCGCCTATACATCTTTGTAAATTGTAATTAAGTTTGGTTGACTAGTAGAGAATACCATGCAGCATTAAGTCCACCTTTGTGCATTTTTTCTTTATGCATACATTTTTAAGTAAATAAATAACAATAATTAGGTAGTTATACACTTTTATTCCAATTTTGTAATTTTGTTCAACTATCTTTGTTTATTGTCAATCAAGCTGAAGTTGTATAATAAAAAAGTATCTTCACGCCTATTATCTCCGTATGTGTAGGCAGCGGTGTGCTAGTATATCCATGGCCGAGTGAGTGAGACTCGTGAGTCCAGAAAATACTAGAACACCGACGATTAGCCAAGTTGCAAGCCTATCGCTATTTCAAAATATAATAAGTCCATTACAAATACTAGAACACCCACGATTTGCCAAGGTATTACTTTATTTACAATAACCAAATATAAGATCCCGTTTGTTAGTGACATATTCTGACAGATTGGATAAAGAGATTTATAAATAAAATTTTCTTTCAAATTAAAAACATATATTTCAGACACTTTTGGTTACCCTACAAGAGGAAATAAGTTTAAAATAATATCGTGATAATAAAACTGGTAACCCTTTAAAGGATAATAAAATAAAAAGATAATGCCACCATTCACACTTCTATTCTAAATATTGATATCCTGCCTTTTTTGGTTAGCATTTTTGATATTGGTAGAGCCACAACGCCACTGGCGAGGCTCGGGTTTGATTTCGGACATGACCAGTTATTTGTATTCTTGACAGGGTTATAAAGAGTTAAGGGTCATATAATTTTACAGGTCACAATGTCAGTTACCGTACTACTCCGAAACGGCTTGACGGATTTTTACCAAATTTAATATGCGTATTCAGTAGGTCTGAAAATCGGCTACTATTAATTTTCGATAACCCTAAGTGATAAGGTATGTTCTCATTTAAAATTGTTTTTAAATTTTTTTCACGAATTTTTTTGTTTTTATTTTTTTATAACGTGGCATTAAAAATATCAACCCCTATTTTTTGTGGCTATTTTAGTAATTAATTTATAAGGCAAAACAACATTTGCCGATCAGCTAGTATATATAGGGTGCTCCCATACAGCAAACGTTAGTTTTTTTCCGTTTTTATAGATAATGGTACGGAACGCTTCGCGCGAGTCCGACTCGGATTTGACAGATTTTTATACCATAGTATTCTGTTAATAGTAGGGATTTATTTCCCGGCTATTTTAAGCTTTACTGCTTTTATATAGCCAGGAGATAGGTCAGATTCTTTCTTAGACAGCACACAGCTTATAATCAAATATGTCGAAAAATATGTGGTAAATAAAACAATCTTACGTAATATAATAGATGCAACTAAACGTTACATTATGGAAATATACCAGCAGCTGTAGAAGAATCCCATGGTCAATATTTCAAATTACATTTGGTGTTTCATAAGTTACATTTGGTGTTAATCTTCACAATATGTCCTTAAATCCTATTTCACCATTTACATTGGCATGCAAATTTTAATATTAGATAAAAGAAAATTTAAGACATTTCACACGGTCAAAAAAATTGATAAGATATACTACTATCTGTCACGAGAAGGTATAAATTATGTAAACAAACGTTCAGAAGTTCCCAAGATTTAGGTCAAAGGAAAAAATTATAAATTTTTTTAAACATTTAATAAATTATTAGTAAAGGAATTGTTGCAAGCATCCGTAGAAAAATACGAATAGAAATAGAAATAATAATGATTTTATTATTATTCCTCCATTCATTTATACGTAAATACACAATAACTAAGACTGAAGGCGATTTTAATAAAGCAATGAAAATATATATTCGTGCGTGTTCAAAACTCGAATGACGTTTAATTCAAAATAGCGAACCGAAGGTTTGCATTCCCTGAGATCGGCGCGTCCCCGTACCACGAAGCATAAACGAGAGTTGTCAAATAACATTAGACTAAATTAAAAAAGTTATTACTTTCATATAACCCGTATATATTTTTATTTCGATTGAATATGGTCAATTCATTATTGTCACGCAGTAAAAATATTTACTTGGTAAAATAACTTTGTTTACAAAAATTATAGCTTCTCATGACTGGCAGTATAGTTCACCCCTTCGCCGCCTGCCGGGGCTGTAGAAACATTGTGGATTTCAACACAAGAGCATGGTAAGCGATAACATTGGAAGATAAGTTTCATAAATTATACGTAATTGTTTGTTTGGAGTCGGCACTCGTAATTTAGCATAAGCAATGAAACGCGTTTTATAACTCCGCACTATAACCTGTAACGTGAAGCTAATGCGTTAGTGTCATACAATTTTATATCTACAACATTTCTCAGAACATTTCAATATTTTTATAAAGGCTTAGAAAACTGCTGGTATTGGTGTCCTTCACTCTACCGAGATAGGTAGTTTGTTAAAAAATGTACATACCCTGTGAATTGTTACGAAAAATCTGTTAAAATGATATCGACTTATATTATATTAATAAAAAATGTCATCTGCGAATATTTTGATTTCAGAAACTCTTTTACGACCTTCAGGACCTTCAGTAGAGATTACTGAACGCATTAAACTCGCATTTAAAGTGAGTGTTTATATAATTAGCAAAATACATAAAAATATTTCATGTAAAGAAGGTTGTGATTGAAATCATGAACGACTGCTCGTTTGAATCGTACAAAATATCGACAACCGCGTACCAACATATGTTATGTGAGAGTTGTTATATATATGTAGTTTCAGAACTACAAAACTTAGAGCTTTGTGTAAATGAATAAGGTATAGCTAAATTTAGATTTAGCTTCATCCCTTCTTTCACGGAAATCTCTTAAGCAATTGGGGGTAAATACCTTTTTTGGAACATAAAGCACCTGTTAGCCGATTTTCAGTAGTTTCGGCGGGAAAATGCAGTGGAGTTGTAGAAACAAAAGTTCTAATAAATAATAATGTATTCTACAGCTCGTTTTTCCTCGTCTAGGCCTAGATTTTGGTGTCTTTGACGTACAGAACACGCTGTTCTACAGTTTTGTTATAATATGTATAGATTGGAAGATCATCTGTACACTGAAGGCAAGTAATGTGTAGTGGTACTGGTACACGTAACACTCGAAATACTTTTATTATTAAATAGTCCTACATTTTAAATAAAGAGTCCCTGTGCCCATATTATGTTAATTATTTTCGCATGTCTATGACGCGATTATTCCGTCAAATCCAAATAGATTTTGACGATTTTTGTTTTATGAGATGGGTCGTACTTCGTAAGGGGTCCCGTGTACATTTATTTATAGGTAAGAGGTTAAGCGCTATTTAAAATATAGTCTAAGGGGAATAAATTCCTCTTCATTTTCCGTCAAGAACATATCGTGAATCAATCCTAAAATATATACGCAACGTTAAATGCTTCAATTTTACAATACTGAAAAGAAATTTCATGAAGAGAGTTTACGATAATGCTTGAGTTCTTGAATTGTCAACTGTCACTAGGACAACGAGTTGTGAGAAAATCATTGGATGATGTTGGCACTGACTGTGTTGCTCGAGATCAGTGAACAGCCAGACATTAATAATTTAAGTTTATTAAAGCTAACACAGGTAGAAACAATATGAACATTACGGAGCTAAAACAATTTCTGTGGTAAATAAATAAAAAATGTATGTATGTGTAATTGCAATCTAACTATTAGTAGACATTTTCCCTACAAATGACAATTTGTAATGTGTCAATCCTTTGAAACAACCAATTTTATTCACTTCACGTACCTGATAGACGCCAAACCCAAAACTAAACTTTTGTAACTTACGTATGCTTATCTTGACTAAAACATACGATGAAAGTATTTTAGCTTTTATAATGACTAAGGTCTGGCGTAGTAACGGAATCAAGGGATATCGTTCTACAACAATAAATGGCCGATACGTACTTACTTAGAACAGTAAGCGTGGCACATCGACCAGAACGTAGGTACTTTGCTTATTAAAAGTGCGTGATTTGTTGAAATGGTTTAAAAGAATTTTTGGCAACCAATCTAGACATGTCACGAGATCAAGTCGCGGGATTTGAGTTGTGATTTGTTGATGAAATATGTATTATTATTAACTGTATGCCGATTTCGTATTCTGTAAGTGACGAAGGTTGTGCAACTCTACTGGGGATCTAACTTACTCATCGTTGTACTTACACATACGGGGTTGTCTCCAAATCTAATAATAAATATAAACCACAGTCAATTTTCCGAGCTACGTCTATCTAGAAAAAAATGAATTCATTCGATTTAATTTTTAAAATAAAAAATAAAATTCAAACCCTTGCATTTTATATGTAATAGCTGTGCCCCGTGTAATACATAGCACCCCACGAGGCGCCGCTCCGTGTCGAGCTCGACCGACGCGTTTCCAGTCTAAGCTGAAGCCCAATCGACATCAGTTCGACATCATACTAGAGATCTTTTTAAATTGGCACATATTACGTGGTTGATGTAAATTGACATAACTTCTTTATTTACTAACCGATTTAAATGAAACAAACATTAAAAGTCAAGTGAAAGCCATAACTACATATTTCTGAAAACTGCATCCAAATCGGTTAAGACGCAGTTCTGAGATTAGCGTGCACAAACACACAGACAAAGAAAAAAACATTGTTCTGGGTTCTCTTGCATTTAAATATTTTTTCATGCACAGACAGCGATCAGTTACAGTTTAATAATATGTAAAGAATACTGTAAACATAGGTTTACTAATGTAACTGTTGTGTTTTTTGTTCCCCCACTAACTGGGTTATTATAATACGTCAAAGAACCTGCACACGGTAACACAATCACGTTAAAAATAAAAATAATGTTGATAAGTGATAAGTTGATAACAAATGTAGACATAAATATGAATCAACGACATTCAGTAAAACGTTTTGGTCTGTCGTAGTGTTTGTGGAGGTGTGACGTTTGGATCTAGGAGATATTTCTTCGCTCGCCTTATACAATGGCCTCTGTGGTGTGCTGGTGCGGCTGTCGCCTGTTAAGACCGCCTGTTGGTAGCCAAGTAAGATCCCGGATTTAATTCCCAGGTCGGACAACTTTACTTAAATGTTTTTCAGATTATTCTGAGTAAGCATTACATTGCCCGGGATTGGAATGTGCCCGAAGTGGAAATGCTTTAGGGTTGTTGAGGAAGAGGAGGAGGAAGAGGAATTGTCACGCGCAAGTTTAGAGGATGCGGATGAGAAAGAGGATATTCTATGAGGAAGAGGATGATAGGAAATTATAAATACTGGCGGACCCAACTCAAAAGCCGCTGTCCTGTCTGTACATAACTAGGTACCTACATAAACAAAAAATATTTAAAAGGGCATTTTCCAGTGGATTCTAAACCATTCTCAAAATACGCACACTAAAGAACCATCAAAATCGGTCCAGCACTTGAGGAGGAGTTCAGTAACATATACAACACACGCATAAAAAAGATGAATGAACGATACAATTTTATTTAGGAATTGGAATGAAAATAAGAACAGTATTTATTTCTTTATTAATTATTACTTAAGTCGAATATTAATAATCAAAATAAAAAATTGAATAAGTACTAATAATCAAAATTAGTTATAGGGAGGTTATTTTTTATAAAAATTAATTTGGACGCTGTTTCCACTGACAACCAGTTCCTTAGTTCATCATAAATAAATTCCTCATAAATTCCTCTTAAATTTTGAGGAAGCAATAGCGGAAGAGGATTTTTTATTTTTATTTATGAGGATGCGGTAACGGTTGAGGAACCCAAAATATTGCGGAACTTC
>DVZL01008473.1:0-10230 GCA_018236625.1 Lasaia peninsularis | reverse complement strand
GCCCTGTGGTCGACCTGTTAGACCTTATGTGAAAGTCCACCGGCTACCCCACCCTCCGGACTGGAACACGACAATGTCATTATGGCGGCAGGAATAGATAAGGCGGTGGATCCTGGGGAATTGCTGCACAGGACTCTACCACCAGTGGTCATGTTGGTAGTAATCAAATTAACCTATGCTCGCCTCTTACGAGCTGCCTGGTAGGAAGGCAGTTGGTTTATTCTACACAGAGGACCCGGACAAACCACGAACATATAAAATGTATTCTGCTATTCAGGGCGGAGACAAATCCAACGATTCAAAATTCATGAAAATTGGTCTAACAGATCTCGAGTCATAAGTGTTGTATATAAGATTCCATCGTCGACTTTTTTATATTAATCTTCGCAATATCTATATAAAAATAAAAATAAAAACGGTCTAATTTGACAAGCGTCATGACAATATGTACGAATGTCACAGGTGAGTATTTATTTATTATCTTTTCTACACTCAAATTATGGGCGGGCGGTGCCTCCCTTATAGATCGTTCGGCGCGCATTCAGTGCGTTCCGAAGTGTCGGCTCGCGCGGTCGTGTCCCACTACCCTCTGCTTAGCAGGAACAGGATACACATACGGATTTGCATACCCCAGAGCGGGACAACAGATCCAACGTTTTCAACAGGTCGTTACTGTTCACTAAATGGTGATACCGTGTAATAATTTTCACTTCTGTTCCACTTTTCTTTTATCGTTCATATAAAGTTTCGCTGTACGGTTCATTTTCTTATTCGTGAATTTTTATTGACATTGGTGTCGGTTGTTTATTTTACAAGTACAGTGTGGTTTGTTAAACTAACTTTTCATTGGTTGAACAGGATAACAACAATTTTTACGAAAGGTATACAAACTTAGAATACTTATTTTATATGTACCTACTTATAAATTTAGTTGGATTTTATCACATTTTTTTTAAATAAGGTAATTGTGCAAAAATAAGACTTCAACGCCTAACGATATTTGCAACTACCTCCACGTTTTTTTGTTGAAATAAAAAAATACTTTTTTTGCTTAATATATTTTAAAAAGTTGTTAAAAGTGTTGAATTATACCAACCTATGCATATATCTTAAAAAATACCCGTAGGATTTTGATGCGGTTTTTCATAATATAATGATTCAAGTGGAAGATTTATACGTATATAACATGCTTAACGCATATCTTCGAAGCTGGTTTGGTACGTTAGTCCTTAAAATATTATAAATGCGAAAGTTTTGTGAGTATGGATGATTGTTTGTTATTCTTTAACGAGAAAACTATAGATTTGGATGGACTTCACTGGATGGACTCTACAGTAATATATCATATACATGAAAATAGCACATCGGTCACTTTTTAACCAACTACATTAAAAAGAGGGTATGTTTTTACGCAATAAGTAATTTAAGTCGAAAAAAATTCTGCTGTGGCGGAAAACTAGCTAAGTAAATCACACACTCACTTAACTTTTCTGGTGGTAGAGCGCTGTCACCAGGAAAAGTGAAGTGCTTACGGATTACTTAAGTGCGCTTAGGGATTTACCGCTTTATCAATTCCTGCCGTGATAATGACAGTATTTGATATTGTTATGTTCATTGTGCTTGTATAATGTCTTTATCAGTTATCACATAAAAAAACAGGCTGAATTCGGCCTTGCGCACGAAGGATCCCGTACTGTATATATATCTCTATAAAACGGCATTTAAATCATGTTTTACACATTTAACTTCATTTTAGTCGTTTATTTTTTTTTCGAAATGTTAATCGTTGTGTATGTCTTAAGGATTTCTTCAACTTCACCGGGCTAGTAGGCGAGCAGAGTGCTCAGCCAGAGTTTACGTGGGTGGGGCTAGATGCCCCCCGTCCTAAGGGTGTCTCCAGTGAGACCGAACCTCGGCTTAGGACGGGGTCGTGATTATCGAGTCGTTTATGTTGACACGATGAGAATATATCGTGCGACTATTCGTTCTTTTTGCCGCAATTTTAAATATAGATAGCGACATCTATGGGTCGCGTCAGGGTTTAATTTACAATACATAATCTGTAAAAGCTTCATCTATCTAGCTATCACGTTACATGAGATACAGGCTGGCAGACAGACAGTCAGACAACGGAGTCTTGATAATTGGGATACGTTTCAACCCTTCGGGTACGGAACCCTCCTGATATTACTTCGCATATAGACTGTATACAAAGCAATGTGATAAGATAATCACGTGGCTTGAAACGTGGAACAACATTTCTCAACCAATCGAAGAAGAGCGGATCCCTTGTAAGTTTGATAACGGATATATATACATCTATACAAATAAACAAAATTAGAGTGTCCGTATGTAATATTAAAATAACCGTTTTATACTGCATGTATGTTAACAAGGTACATATATACATTTAGAATTTTATTTTAGAAATGTATAAATAAAAACGCGAACGAAGTCGTGAACACAGTTAGTAAACAATAAGTCTCTATGGTTCAGTTTAGTCGATGTCCGATTACGACGGACGATGTCTCGGCTTTGATTCTATGGTAGAGTGCCTTGCTCTATGAGTTTTTTTCAGTTTTTCTGAAAAACATAACGTTGTCGATTAGATTTGGTCCGATATGGCAACGGACTTGTTACCTGTGACGTCCTGGGACCTATGGGGCCATATGGTCCCGACATCTTTTTCTTTGTTTTAACACTTTTTTAATTGAATCCAAAAAAAGTTTTAAATTCATCTGGATGCTTTTTTTTAACTTTATAATATGTTCATATTCGTTATATTGTCGCGAATAATTAGTCAAGTGTAAATGGATTTTGATAATTCTAGATTTGTTGGATAGGTTTCAGTATTCAGAGGTCTCTACAAAAATGACAAAAAGAGAGATTTACTTTAGGAGTGTAATTACCAGATTGTTCTTTCATTGTTTAGAAATACACATTTTCTGAGTGCTCTTACGGTGAAGGAAAACATTATGACAAAACCAAGATTCATTGAATTCGACCTCATCTAGGTTTGGGCCTAGTTTCCCTTCTGGGTTGCAGAGACCAGATGCCAGTCGCTTTGCGCAAAAACTGGTCTCTTTGTCGGATTTATATTTATATTTATAGATTAGAAAGCTGGCCCCGATATCATCTAATGTGATACGGGAAAAGGGTATGTGGTGTAACGGTACGGCTGTCGCCTGTCAAGGCCGTTAGCCAGTAGGGTCCTGAGTTCAATTCCCAGATCGGGCAACTTTCCTTAAATGTTTTTCAGATTATTCCGAGTAAATTAGAATGTGCCCGAAGTGGTGATAGGCTTGCCACTTATCACATCAGGGCCTTAGTACCTACCTTGGCTAATCGTGAACGTTCTAGTAGGTATATCTACTGGACTTAAGACTCGTGAATACACTAGCACACCTCTGCCTATTCCTTTGGGGATAATAGGCGTGAAGGTACTTTTTTTAAGAAGAAGAGATGATATGAATAATATCCTCTTCTATACTAACGCTGACAAATATAA
Organism: Lasaia peninsularis; assembly: GCA_018236625.1. Taxonomy (NCBI): domain Eukaryota; kingdom Metazoa; phylum Arthropoda; class Insecta; order Lepidoptera; family Riodinidae; genus Lasaia; species Lasaia peninsularis. The sequence goes on along the minus strand of DVZL01008473.1, from coordinate 6,722 downwards.
AAACTTCGCTTTCCGTCTGTCACTAGGATGTATCTTATAATACTTACTTTTTTCTAAAAGTAAATATTTAAAGCTCCCACATAACGAACGAACCGACCTGACCAATAGATGTTGCTATCCGTATTTAAAAAAATTGGCCGGGTTGGTTTTCTCGTAATACCACATATTGTGTGCAATACAGTTTTTTATACCAACGCTGACACATATGTCATTATTAAGGTTTGCTTGATATGTCGCAGCGTGACTTTTTATTATTCATTAGATACAAGAATAGATTGCTGTTTTTCTGAATATACGCATTTCCTTAACACATACGTTTACGTCATTTCCTCGTGAATCAGGGTTGTGATTTGCAGCAGGGATGGACTATTCAGAAGTTGGTACTATGGCGGAGTCTCATAAAACTCAACCGTGCTTTATATTTCATTTGTTGTAATAACTGTTCCGTTTTTGTGCGACTTCGCCGCGTTTAAATTTAATTATTTAAATAATTCTATATATATGATTTAATGAAAAAAAATGGTCTCCCCTAATTGTGGCATTTGTGAAACCGTGGATGACATACATCTTATGTTTTTTAGAATGTCATAAGTATAGGGATAGTGCTAACAAATTGATACAGAAATATAAAATAAACAAGTACGACATCGGAATCTTTATGAATATATTAGTGCGACCAACTTCAAAAATTGCCATATCGTTGATTGGTATATTTCTGCATTAATAAGTCTCCTTAGAAAATCAATTAATTTAGATTACGATAGGACTTGCATATTCGAAACGAATAAAAGATCTTAAATAAATTAAAAAAAAAATCTATAAATATAAATAAAAGTACTGTACCAAGTTTGAATCAAATCGGTTCAGTCGTTCTTAAATAATGAATAATATAACTAGCATGACTTTCTTTAGATATTCAGGGACATCATTTTATGTTTCAAATTGAGTTAGGTTGACTGGTAGAAAATGTCATTTTTTAAATAAAATCGCACGTCGCCGCAGCTGATTAAGATAAGCGGAAAAATAGTATCAGCAGTATAATACGCAAGGACGCGCGGCGGGTTTTCACGAGGGTAAGCAGGCACCAAGACAAGTTTAGGCAGACGCCTGAACATTATCACTGATTAGCATTAAGCTTGCGTCGATTAATTAACATATCTGATGCTTCATATGAATTGTTAATAAGATCATTTCCACGTAATCACCACGTTTGAATAACTCGTCGGATGCACAGGAACTTTGAATTTTTAACCTGAAGAGTTTTGAATTTCGATTCCGACCATATTACTCTTTTTCTCTTACTATACTTTGTGCTACGTGATAAGACTACGTAATAAAAAACCGGGTAAATGTATATGTTGTAGCTCACTTACACGTCCCTGTCACGCCTCGCCTAAAAAGATATCATTCAATTAAGGCATGATCTTGCGATATCGTTTGTAATGGCAACATAATGTAGCCACCGTATCGGCGTCTGCTGCGTTGCCATTATAAACTATATCGCAAGGTCATGCCTTAAAGCCCATATTTGAATGATATTTTTTTAGGGAAGGCGTAGCAGGGACGTGTGAGTGAGCTACGACCTTATGCCGAACTTGCGTATAAAGAGTGCCGTACCACATCCTAAAAACAGCAAAAAAGTCGCGTTTTAAATATTTTAGTAGCATATCAATGAATAAATAAATATTATAGGACAAATTGCACAAATTGATCTAGCCCCAAAGTAAGCAAATTATATGCTTGTGTTATGGGTATTAGATAACGATACTATTACATAGAAATCCATACTAATTTTAAAAATGCGAAAGTAACTCTGTCTGTCTGTCTGTTATGCTTTCACGCCTAAACCACAAAACCGATTTTGATGAAATTTAGTACAGAGATAGAATGGACCTTGAGGAAGGACATAAGCTGCTTTTTAACTGACTATGTTAAAAAGAGGGTATATTTTTACGCAATAATATGTCTGCCTTTTTGGAAAAATGTCTGCCTTTTTGGAAGTTGTTTGTGTTGTTAAAATAATTCACGCGGGCGAAGCTGCGGGCGGAAAGCTAGTACTTAAAAAATACCATGATAAATTTAATAAACACCCAGACCCGGAAATACAAACATCTATGTTCATCACACGAATGCTTGTCCCCGTCGGGAATCGAACCCGAGCCTCGCGGTTAGTCGTGCATTTAGGCGTGTACGCTAGCCTCTTGGCCAATTAGTAAATAATATATAACATACGAGTATCCATTGCGACATCTATTGGCTGTCGAGAATCAACGTAGCAAAAAATGTCGTTTATTGCATGCGCTCTAAAACTAGCAAACCACTTTTGACATCAACTACAACAAAGTTTTGATTAAATTATCTACAGTACCGAAATAACGGATAGTGACATCTATTGGTCGGGTCGGATCATTTATTTTACGGGATCTCCTTTACTTTAATTTATATGTTATTTTATATTTTAATATTTGTTAGAGCGGCAACAGAAATTTAGCTATTACGGTTCATGAGGTAAAACCACGTGAGAGATAGATAGACGGGCAGCGGATTGTCAGTAATATGGTCTAGTTTTAAAAACAAACAAGACTGATAGAAAATTTAGTTAAAGTTTTTTCAATGCCTTATTAAGCCTACAAGCATTGACATAACAAATTATGTAACGAATTAATGTTATTTACGAAATGAAATAAATTGATGTTTGTTAATATGAATTTATTTCTTAAGCGCCATCTTAAGAACGAACTGTTGCAGGGATGCTCAGCAAACTTTTTACATTAAGATTTATGCCTTCGCAGCAACAAGGTTAGAGGTTGAATAAAGTATAATGGTTTATGGCTTTTAGGGTTATAAGTAGGACATACGTGTGTACCATGTATTATATAAGATTATTCATTTTAAACTGCTTGCCACTAACGACTAAAATAAAAAATATATATGTATGAAGTTTCGCGGTATCTCTACGTATTTTTGTTAATTCTTACTTTTTAAACTCATCAATTCCTTTACAATTTTGTGGTGGTGGTGGCGGTAGCTCGATGATAACCTTAACCATTCTTCCTAATCCTATCCTTATTTCATTTTTTTTATCAGATGATATCGTTATCGGCTACCCTATCTAGGGGATTTGACAAGGGCGCCAGTTTTTACACAGAGCGACTGCCATCTGACCTTTGCAACCCGGACGGGATACAAGACCCAATATTTATATACAAGACCAATATTTATATATATGGGATACAAGACCCAATAATTTCAATACTAGATTAGGTCGAATTCGAAAACACGAATCTGGGTTTTGTATCGATGTTTTTTACTTTACCGTAAGAGCACTATGGTTTAAAATTCAGTGACGGGATTCGAACCTGGACTACCACATAGAAAGTCCGAAGCTACCACTAGACTGGTGTTCAAAACCTAAATAAGTAATGACATTTGGCACTCAGTACTCTGCTCACACAAGGGACTTGGCATGAATATATGTATGTGTGTATCCATAAATTTAAACATCACTTTCAACTAATTCGAAGGAAGTTATTGGAAATATCAGCCAGGGTCTCGCATCATTTATTCCGATTGACGCAGAATACTGACTACAACTCGTATAGTTTAGCGTCTCTACCTTATCTAGCTTCGCCGTCATAACTTCCGTGCTCGCCAGTGTTATTTTCGGATTCGCAGCGTTCCATATATGTCTACTTGTTATCTTAGGTTATATTATAAGATATTTAGAAGGAGGTTATTATATAATAACTATAAGAGTATAAGAATGAATGAATGAATATAAACCATTGCACACCAATACGTATACATTTTGAAGAACATATAATTTTTTTTATAATAGATAAACATATATTAATTGGTATGCAAAAGCAGTCCTATCCCTAAGTAGCGATCTCTGCCGGACAACTCTTGCAAAACAAAGACATGGAAATAAATTGTATAAATTAGGGCAATTATAATAATTCGACCGTAATTATTAACATTGTTGGATGTGCAAAATGGAAACTTTACAGGAGAGCGATTTAAAGGGTAAATTGCATGTAACAATTTTATTATTTTAAATATAGTCTTGAAAGATAGATAATAGAGAATAATACTGTTTAAGTTGTTTATGTTTAGGCTAACATAAAAAGTAGCAGATATTTAATGTATCAATATTATAAGAAAAGTCCCTTGTGACCTTATTAGCGAATTAAAACGAATTGTAATTTGGTGAATGTGCCAGAACCGACATTTTTGCTTCTAAAAAAATATCATTGTCAGAACTACCACTTAAGACATTGTTAAGTTATTGTTTACTATAAATATGTGTCGGATGACGAAAAAAAATAAAAATAAAACATTATGAATGTTAACAAATTATAACCATTTATTAATTAAAATATCAAAAACAAGACGTGCATTCATGCCGTTAACGAGATCGATACTGGCAGATAGTGCACGCTCACCTGCCCCCGCACACCGCAAACGATGTCGGTAGTTATCATGCTACATCACATTGTTAGCAGCCTATGTTGGTGGTATTCGACTTTTTAAGTGTGGGTATATAAAAAACTACACATAAAATAATATTTTTCTTTTCAGCTGATAATCTAAATGACTTGTTTTACGAAATAGTAAAAAAACCCAATTAGTAGTTCCGACAATGTTTATAGACACAGACGAATTATATGCTTATGAGATATGTTTAAAAGTTAGCATATCTACCGGGCGAACGGCTAATACACTTACCCTGAACTAGTTCCCTCTCAAAGGATATTGGAATATCGGATAGCATTTATGTTCGTACATGCACTGGAACTATTTACTATAATAGTTTAAACAAATCAATAAACAACTCACGCCCTTGACCCCGAAAGGTAGACAGAGGTACATGTTTGTGCGCAAACAATTAGCAGATAAGGTCCCATGTCAAACCTGGTGGCAAGTCCCTCGCCATATCAGGCTTGTGTGGGTTTGTATCCAGTCTAAGCATATTGATTTTCAGATAAACTGCAAAAATTCATAGAAAAAATTGCCCTACCCGGGAAGAGAACCCGGGGTCTCGTGCATCAATTTCTTGTAATCTGTCAATAATTTGGTAAGAACTACCCTTGTATTCGATTTTTATCATATAGTTACAGGATTTAAAATTTAACCTTCATCATTGAAATGAAAATTCAACCAAAACCGTTTAATATCTATCACTTTATGGGAAATCTAATTTCTTTCGTTTCGTTAATTTGTTTATTAGGCCTTTACTGACTGGCTTTCTGAATTCCAGCCTTCCGGATTTGAACTTCGGACTTTCATTTCAATGGTCCAGGTTCTAACCCCGTCGTGCACCAATGAGTTTTTCTAACTTAAGTACATTTTCCGTGTGCTCTTACAGTGAAGGGAAATTTGGCGTAGGAGTAAGAGCTTCAAACTTCCAATTTGGTAGTCCAAGTTTGAACCCCGCCATTTGCCAATGAGTTTTTCTAACTTAAGCACGTTTTGCTCTTATCGTGAGGAAACCCATGATTTGTTTCATACCATGGGACCTAATATCGTCGGCTAAATGTGGGTGCATATGTATCTCTCCCTTCCCTTTGGGGGACATGTGCGTGACGATATTTATTTATTTTATGTTTTATTTATATTTAATTTAGCTAATCAAGATAACGACCCAAATTATCTGTACATATCTACACGTTTTGCCATTTTGATGTCAGTTTGTTTATCCCTCCGGGCTTCACTTTAAAATCAGACGGAAGAGAGTAAAAAAGTAAGCGGAAAAAAGTTACGGGTGGTATCTTTTTTGCGCTTATAATTAAGTAGGTACCTTCACGCCTATTATCCCTGAAAAGGAGGGCAGAGGTTATTGTACATCCACGACTCATAAAAGTCTAGTAGATATACTAGAACACACACGATTGGCCGAGGTACTAGTGTTTAGAGGTAGGTAAGGTTTTTATAAAAAACGCCGTGGGTACTTTTTTCACAATTTTTACTCTTATTTCTGTATATGTACCGTGTGTTTATGCATATTAAGAAAAATTGATTATTTTAATTTTACAGACACTTCAATTTTATTTATTTATATAGATAACTGATACGGTACGGAACACTGTGCGCAAGTCCGACTTGCACTTGGCCAGTTTTTTTTTTAATTTTTTCGTCTACAAATTCATAATGCATACGCATCTAATAACAACGAACTATTGAACTAAATAGTTCAATTTATGTCTCTTTGTTAATTTATACAAGGTAAGATATTAGAACACTAATCTCCCCAATCTCATTAATTCTATGATGCCGTAGTGCTTTAATCAGTAATGTATTGTTTGTTCTGCTACTTGTTGATACTTTTATATCGACCTACTTCGTCCACACCCTGTGATAGAAACACGATGTCAGTGTATACCGAATGACGCCATTATTTGCAAACAAACTCATACAGTTGGTCGTAAAAAATATCTTTTCTACCCTCCGGACGAAACTTCTATACTGCTAAGCTAAACAAAAATGCCAAATGAAAAATAATATTATAAACATGTCACAAACGCGTGATCTGAGGCTTATTTTAAAAAAATAAGTAGTGATGCGAAACTGCTGAGAGTGAAATGTGTGTCGTTTTTGTTCGGGTCGCACAACACTACTGTTTTTTTTGTTTTTTGGGCGGAATTTGGCAAAATAACAATTATTTATTTGTTTGAATATGGATTTCCCCAAAGTACTTTCTGCTTGATTCTATAAGTATTGTT
>DVZL01008472.1:0-10231 GCA_018236625.1 Lasaia peninsularis | reverse complement strand
TATAGATATGCACTTAGTAAAAAGCGGTTATTTTAATATTACATACAGACACTCCAATTTTATTTATTTGTATAGATAGACTTTACAAGCGATTCTTGTGAAAAATCTATAAAATAAAATTTACACTGCTGATCGGAACGCGGCCACTGACTGAGAAGATCCGTTAAAAGGTACTCGGTGAGGTCTTTAATTTGAATTTTAAAAGAACTTATAAATATCCAATTGAGCCGTGTACCATGACGTGTTGCGACATATTGACCGTCACTTGTGCAAATAACATGTTTGTTGTATAGGAGCCCCGTCATTATAGCGGCAACGGGAATACATCTTCTATGAAAATTATAGGATAGACAGACAAACCGACAGCAGACAATTTCCAGATTGGTAGCCGAGAACATGAGGTAGCATTGCACTACTAACATCTAAGGTAGGCGACAGTCGAAATTTATGAAATGTAATTACTGTCGAAACATGGCAACACCGAAAACGTCATATCCACCATTATGTAATTGGCCTCATGAATTGCCAGCATAGAGGTAGGTCCATCAAAACTTCATGCAAATGCATTATACTGAAAGCAATTGAATTGTGTGCCCTTATCTAATTATGCTCTCCTGCAGGGCTAGTATGCGCAGCATGTAACACAAGAATCTACAAATTTGACGATATTTATAGAACATTTGGTAGAGATGCAGATACCCCTAAAAGCAGGTTACCTACTTCTCCACTATTCAAATATCACAATGGGATGATATTAGGAGTAAAACTAATCGCCTATATCTCAGAAGAGGAAGACAGAGCTTTTTATACTCCAAGGTAAGCCAACGATATTAGATTCCATGATTCCAGGCCATTCCGTTGTCATACGGAAACAAATCCAGTAATTATGTTTTTTTTTTCACATAAACTGCAAAAAAACTCATATAAAAATGCTCTGCACGGTAATAGAACCCGAGTATTCGTGTGCTAAAGTCGACTTTTCCGTTCCGTTCCTTATTACATTAGCTGTCTGCCAGTGAAAGTCTCGTCAAAATCGGTCAGCTAGTTATAAAATAAATCTATGAACGTCATATTAATTGTCACGATATTTCATAAGAAAATGTGTTTCTTCGTGGGCATACTAGATTAACTTGTATATCACCATGTATGCAAGTAATTCAATAACTTGTCGTTTGGTTAGTAGTTAGTACACACGCATAATAAACACGAGGCTAGGATTCAATCCGCGATAGACATTTATTTGACGAACAAAATTGTTAACTATTTATAAACTTTGAAAATCAGGCATTAGAGTAAAATGCAAATGGGCTAACTGATGGAAATCACAAAAAACATAGGTTTATTGAAAAAGCATCAATATATCGATTTAAAAATATCCAATATAGTAAACTCTTTTATTGTATTAATGTATCATGATGATCATATACAATAAAACAATAAAATTTGTTAAAAAGTATCTGATGTCACACACTTGACACTACAAAGTACACGGGGTCCCCAAGTTCGCTCTAATATAACTTTAATACTGAATATAGAGTAACAATAAATAATATAAAGCTTACTACATAGTGATTCTTTTTCGCAATAATTTTACACTACATTCCCTACTTGTGCGATGCAATAGTGCATGGTGACATCTGTTATTTTTATTTTAAACAAACAAAATATACACTACGAGGAAAATTTTTTTTAAACGTTCGTTGCTAGACTGAATGTGCCATCTTAATATTGGCATAAAAAGCGATTCTTTTAAAAACAACACATGGCATAGCAATGGTTGAAAAAGAAACATTACGTAGGATATTCTAGTCACGCTTTTACTCAGATTTATTATATGATTTGTTTGAAACATTGTAAGTAATAAAAATGAAGAATTAGAGCAGTAATTAAGCCTCCAAAGTACTCTTAGAGCTTAATACTACAGCATAATTATTAATTACTCGACGGCTATGCGAACTCATGGACTTGAATTTCTAATCAATTAGAAGGCCTATCACGAACACTATCGATTAGCTATTCGATGTTTAAGATGACCAACGATTATTTAACTAAAAGATTTAATATTAAATTACTAGCCAGGTTTATGCAGAGCCAGTTTTTAGCATACTGAAAATGCATAAAAAATTCATTTGTCGGATAGTGATAGATATCTTACTTAAAAGTAGAATAAAATTACGAATAATACATGAATGACTATACAATTTGAGCACAGTTTTATTTGAATAATTACTGAAATAATGAACTAGTGACACATAAGACAACCTATCATAATTTAACCCGTAACGGATTAAGAGAAGGTATGATACTGATGTACATCACGTAATAATTAGTTACGTTTAAAAGTATTAAATACTCGTAGTATTTAATACTTTTAAACGAGCAATTCTTGTATATATATATTTATAATCTTGGAAACGGCTCTAACAGTTTCGCTGAAATTTGGTTCCTTGAGGTTTTATGGGGTAAAAAATTTATCTAAATAGGTGTTATGTCTAAGAAAATGACAGTTAAAAAAATTATCCACCTAAAACTAGCTCTTATGAAATTGCGAATCACGACATCTATATATAACTATCGGTAGCACTTGGTGTAAAATAGTACCGACTCCGGTTTTGTATACTTACCGTAGCAATTTTGGCAAAAAAAGAACTACCGAGTGAAGCTCGGTCGCCCAGGTAATAATCTTCAAATAAGATGCTTGAACTTGGCTAATATTGTAATTTTATACGTCACAACCGGTTGAACGATACCAAAAGTTATCCAGTTGACTGGGTTTAAATGTAATTTACTTTCAGTATTTTTCTCCTTCTAGCCTCATTCTTTTTCTATATCAGATGAAAATCCCTGAATTAGGTATTACCGGCTACCGGTATTGGTATAGTAAAAAAAGAAAAAGAGTGGGTTCGAATAATCCACACTATTACTTACTCCCTTCCTCTTAGGCTTATCCCATATTATATCAAATGAAATCGGGTTTATTTCCAAATCCAATGGGTGGTGCTAATCCAGGTTATTTGCCAAGGGCACCAGTTTTTACGCAAAGCGACTGCCATCTGGCGTCTGCCACCCAGTAGGAAAACTTGGGCCCAATAGTACGTTAGGTCATACATACATATTTTTATCTTATAGGTAACTGTCCCCGCGACTTTGTCCGCGTTTTTATTTAATTATTTTATACAATCCTCAATAAAAGTATACCAAGCTACTCCTTATTACATCAGCTGTCTACCATTGACAGTCCCTTCAAAATCGGTCCAGCTGTTTCAGAGATTAGCGGATACAAAAAGACAGACAGAGGAACAAATATACGAAAAAATACTATTTTGGTATACCTTGTTAACATAATAATCACTACATATTATAAAACAAAGTCACTTTCTCTGTCTGTCCCTACGTATGCTTAAATCTTTAAAATTAAGCAACCGATTTTGATGCGGTTTTTTTTAATGGATGGATTGGTTAAAGAGGAAGGTTTTTATGTATACAACTATACATAAAGGATGAAATAAAAATCTCTGTGAATCCTACTAATAGCTTGAAGCTGGCTTGACCACAATAACGTATCACAACAGCTTCCGGTCGTTCTCGCAACTGGGACGCCCGGACACGATACAAACTTGTTTATCCCATTTGACATCAAACTGTAGAGTGTTTTGTTATCTACCGTCGTAAATGCGGAACTGCATAAATAAAGCTTGTATGTCTATAGAAAAGCATTTATTTTTATCTTGAACGAACTACACATAGATCTAACCCCAAAATAAGTTATGTTATTATTTGTTTTATAGGTGGTTAGTCAACGATGTCAATATTGAAATCTATACAAATAAATAAAATTGTAGTATCTGTACGTAATATTAAAATAACCGTTTTTAACCAAGTCCATATGTATATTTACAAGGTACATATACCACAACAAAGATTTTTAGGAACTTTTGTCTGTCTATCTGTCCGTCTGTCTGTCTGTTTTAACCAGCTAGCATCTGAATCGGATGGAACGATTTTAAAGGGACTTTCACTCGCAGACAGCTGATGTAATAAGGAACGGCGTAGGCTACATTATAATTTTTATTTTAGAAATGTATAAAATAAAATAATTAAAAAAACGCGGACGAAGTCGCGGGCACAGCTAGTACCTAAATAAAACAAAAAAGACACTTTTTTGAAAACTCCCGCCAAAAACAGTAATATAGTGCGACACTATCAAGCAAGACGCACAATTTACTTTCAAAGTACGTTCCAATTTACGTTACTACTACATAGCTGTCGTAGGTGGAAGTTTAGTTTTTTTGAAGATGCTTCGGTTGCGAATCGAACGTCCGTCGAGGGTAAATTGTGTGTCTTGCAGTTTCATCGAGTCGCAATAAACTAAAAGCAGTTTTAATTCACGAAATAATATTTTTTTTCTTGTATTTAGGTTGCTACGTGGGTATTAATATCGTTGACTTAGTTTTTGATGAGAGTTTGCAAGATAATAATGTGACATTTGTTCAAATATAAAAAATGTACCTTCATGCCTATTATCCTAGAAGGGGTAGGCAGAGGTGTGCTAGTATACCACGACTCGTAAGTCCAGTAGATATACTGGTGCACCCACGATTAGCCTAATTACTAGGGCCCATGATGTAATAGGTGGTAAACCTATCGCCACTCCGGGCACATATGAATCCCGGGCAGTGTAATGCTTACTCAGAATAATCTGAAAAACATATAAGAAAAGTTGCCCGACCAGGGAATTTAACTCGGGATCTTACGCGGCTAACGGCTAAAGTAACGTCTGAATCTATTAATTACTCAAATAGACACCATAATTTTAAACACCCAATTCCAGAAATACTTATAATTTATGTAATAATTTATGTTTATCACACAAATGTCTGCCTCTTTGGGATTCGAACCTGAGCTGCGCGGTAGGTTAGTGACGTTAGAAAAAAGAGTTAACCCCTCGACCAACGAATATTAAACAAATACAAAGAATATTAACACAAGCATGTTATTATCTGTTTATTAATATAGGTAATTAATGCATATATAATTAATACTGGGATTTAGGAACTGTTTTAATTGAATTGTGATTTAATTATTTTGTGCTTTTTAACAACAGAGTTTAGTTGGTATCTTTAACTAAAATTAATCTATGTATCAAACGTACCAAAAGTATTTAACCGGATTTCTTTCGCAAAGCTGCTGTATTTGGGAGAGAACCTATAGGCAGCTAAGAACCTATAGTATTCTTTTCAAAATTTTTTCTTAAATTGTTATTAGCTTTTTATGTGATGCAAGAGCGAAGAAGCCCACAGCTTTCCTGACGGTAAGAGATTATCGTGACCTATTGACCACATAGGTGTTATAGCTGCGTCGCAGTCCTATGGCTGAGGTATTAGACCAAACTGGCAAGGCTGGCAGTTACCCTCCAGACCGGAACATGACACTGTTATTACGATGTGGCGAATTCACTACGTAATTGTTAATATGATAGTTAAATAAAAATTCGTGTAGCGGTTTTGTCAGCTATATTCAGACTGCCGTGGATGTACCCAGTCGCCGACGTTTTCCCACTAACTTCTTATTACTAACACTAATCAAAGTAGTTTCTCTTTCCTGTCTGTCCCTACGTATGCATTGATCTTTGAAACTACCCAACGGATTTCGATGAGATTCTTTTAATAGATAGAGTGATTCAAGAGAACGGTTTATATGTATTTAACAAGCATAATGCCCGTGCGAAGCCGGGGTCTGAGTCGGTAGTTCATACATAGAATATGAGATTAGACCAATGTTGTTTTATTTTAACCCAATGTAAGAGTAAAGAAATACAAAAAAAATGTTTTATACCGACTTTGATGCACGGAGTCGCGTGTTCTATTCCTGCGAATGGCAACCTTTTCTATAATTTTTTTGGTTATGTAGAAAACATAGCATTGCCTAGGAATATGTTTGTGCCTGTATTTCATATCATGGGACCTAATATCTTCAGCTAATCATGGATGAAATATTTCTCTGCCTATTATTTGACTATCATTGAATGAAATAATAATAAACATGGCAGCAGAGTTCCCATCCAAACATAATTGAAATGTAGCAAATTGTTTACTGGGAGCAATCGATCCAAGTACCGACGCACTTGTTGCTCCTCCCGGGTCGCCATGGCAACGACCCCGCGTGCCCTCACAAATCTGACTAATCCACCCTGAGCTTCTGATGATGAACAGGTTCGGTAAATTTACTCTGGCTCATTAAGATTAATTAGGGTCTAATGAAAACATACTTATTTCTACGATGACGTGTACCAGTTTTTGTCCTTATGACACTTCAATATTTTTAATGAAAAATTGCCCGACCTGGGAATTGAACCCGGGACTTTAGGTGTCTAACAGTCTTAACAGGCGACAGCCGTAGGTACCGTTACATTACAGAGGCGATAGTAATATAAGGGCACAAAGCAAAAAAGTATTATTTTGGTAAATGACAGCTTTTTTGCATTAAACATTCTTATTTTTAAGTTATGATTGTGAAATTCGGGAAATTTCTCTTTCTGACAGAGTTAACTGGTAAATAATATTATTTTAAACACACAGAATTTAATAGCACAGTGTACAATTTTGACTTTATTACTTATATTAAGATGCGAAATTGCATGCGAGTCCTGCGACGTAAACAAATCACTACATAACCTAAACCAAAGTCATTTTCTCTGTCTGTCCCTATGTATGCTTAAATCTTTAAAACTAAGCAACGGATTTTGATGCGGTTTTCTTTAATAGATGGAGTGATTCAAGAGGAAGATTTGTAGGTATATAACATGTATAATATACCAGTTGTATTCCTCTCATAATATATACTATTGTCGACGCGCAAAGGTACGGCATGTAAGGTCTATGTTTTCCTAGAAAGCAGCTATTAAGAGGCGGAGTCGGTTTCATTATTACTGGCACCGTGACTGTAACTAGTTGGTGGACTACAGTGATAACACGCCCGGATCGATCGATCGACCGATCTCCACTTATTCAGTGCTTGTTCATGTCATGTTCCGATAAGAGTAGAAGGATCGTCTATTAATTTTAGGTTGGCACCATTATCTTGAAATGAAATGAAATGAAATGAAATGAATTGTTTGTATAAAATAACCGCTTTTTACTTAATACTTATGTCTATTTACAAGTTACATATACGACAGTAGTTTTTTTTTAATTTCCATCTATTTGTACTAATCTCTGAGACGGCTGGACCGATTTTAACGGGACTTTTATTGGCAGACAGCTGATTTAATAAGAAATAACTTTATTTTAGAATTTTATTTTAGAAATGTATATAATGATTTAATTAAATAAAAACGCGGATGGAGTCGCGGGCACAGCTAATCATCAATATATGCTGTTTATTTTTTTACTAATTCCATTAAAATAAATTATAGTTTTAAATATTAGAGTGCCTACTGCTAGTAGTGTATCTAACTCACCCAGCTGCAATACCCCACTGCTGGGAAGCTGCCTCTGCAGCGTGGTCAAATAACGTGAGTCCAACCAACGCTACTGTTGGGGCTATAGTCAGCGGCGTCACAAAACGGAGCAGAGAGCCTATGATCCCGAAATAACCTGGAACAAGACACTGTTTATTTGAGTTAAGTTCTCTAAACCCAATATTGAAAAACATATTACTTAGATTACTTTAGTGTTAGCTCCGAAGATGCTGTGAAAGGCTATTTTATAAATAACTATCTTTCCGTCCGCTGCTTCGCTTACATGGATTATTTTATCAATATAAAAAACGTTCAAGGAATTGTTTTTCTTCCGACTTATAATATCTACTTATTACCTAAAAACATACCCTCTGTTTAATGTAGTCGGTTAAAAAGTAGCATTTGTTACTGTAACATGTCATGCAAATCTGTTCAGTATTTTTTTCGTGAAAGAGTAATAAATATCTATACATACATCCATACATACACCCATCCACACTTACAAAATTTCGGATTTTTATAGACATGACCTTGCGATATAGTTTACAATGGCAACGCAGCAGACGCCAATCAGGCGGCTAAATTGTATTGCCATTATAAACTATATCGCAAGGTCATGCGTTAAAACCCATATTTGAATGATATTTTTAGGCGAGGCGTAGCAGGAACGTGTAAGTGAGCTACGACTTTTATAGTTAATGTGTAGGAGAAGTGCAAAACGATTATATTTTTCAATAATAATGATTATCAAATATAAATATAACCTTACACACTACCATGCATTTGAAATACACAAACACGAGTATTTGTTACACGCATACATACTCTGTTGTCAAATTGTTTCTTTGTCATTTTATATTTTTTAAGGTAGACAAATGATATAAATCGTTAATTAAATTATTGCAATATAACATATAATTTAAATTTATTATGGTTGTAATTCGACCACCGGGTGACTAGGTACTAGTAATAATATTACTAAAGCCTGTATAGTAAGCTCAGTACATCAACAAATGTTGATCTAAAGAACATACCTCCAACCATTTGAAACAGTGCAGCTACTGCAATAGCTCCTGACAGTTCACACATCCTACTGGTCCACACCCCACGCCTCTCCTCCGCAGACATAGCGGCCAACTCCTCGGGCCCTGGACACTTCCACGTCGGCAGACCCAAGATAGCCAGCGTTGGCACCAAGAACGATATTGTACCTCCTTGTACTATCGGCAGTCGGCAACCAAACGTCGTTTGAAGCCAGGTGATGAGACCTAAATGCAAGTATATATTTTTTATGTTAAAATGAAACATATCTAATTAAACTCTGCACTTAGAAAGTGTATTTCAGTTAGAAGAACATTAGTTGGTACATGGCGGGGTTCAAACCTTGACTGCTGAAATGGAAATCTGATGTGTGTACCACTAGGCCACCGAGGCTCTTAGTAATTTTTATGTTAAGTTAAAAATTCAAAGAAACAAGTTTATAATTACACCTTTTTAAGCTGATTATGTCCTATGCCTACCTAAACCGAGAATTAAATCGAAAAAACATGATATTAAGTAAAATAAATGTATCAGACGTAATTGATTACAATATTGTTTCAGAAAATCACACGTTTGATATAATACAAATAAATTTCGCTGGCACAAAATATTAATTTAATTACCAACACAAAAAAGGACAGTTAAGATACTGTAGATTTTATGAAAAAGATAATTCCTTCTGGAGGTGCTGGGATTTGAACCCAGGACTTTCAGCATGCAAAGCTTGCTTAAACAATAAACATTATTGAATATTTCATTGTATACAGAATTCATTTTATTTCACAAATCATACTAATATTATAAACGCAAAAGGTTGTAAGTGTGGATGTTTGTTACTCTATCACGAAAAAACTACTAAACGGATTAGGATGAAACTTCACTGTAAGATATTTTATAGATGAGAATAACACATGGCTTTTTACCGATTACTTTAAAAAGAGGGTATGTTTTATAATTTATAATAAGTATTATAGTATGTAATAATTGAAATAGTTTATTGTAAACCTTTTTATAATACCTATTTTTCTTAAATATAGGGCAAAACGAAAAATGTCGCCCAGATGTTCTGACGTTGTAGGGACCAATCTGAACTATCTAAATACTTTTTTTTTATTACATACATACATACCTAGATACATCTTCACACAGATGCCTTGCTTGGTAGGTAGATAAAGAATATCGATATTGCCAAGTGTCACGATTCCTAGACAGTTGCAATACAATTATATACTTTACTTTTCAGTATATTGACTTTTACTATATATTACATAATATTTATAGATTTACACGCAAAACATCAGCTCTATTTTTGAACGACGTAGTTTCAAATTGTGTCATGTCCGGAATATAGTCTGTATTTTACGATCTGTCACTTTAACGACACTACCAAAAAATACGGTAATATTCTTCAATAACTGGGGGGTTAGAATGAGCAGTATCGTCTCGACGCGATCGTGTCGTTTTGCGCGAAATGAAATGTCAAACTCAAAAACCTAGTATAATTTTTTTAATTTGACATTTCAAATCGCGTAAAACGACACGATCGCATCGAGACGATAGTACTCATTCTAACACCCCTGTTTCCCGCGCATTTGGCCGAGTACACAGTGCTTAGGATCACAGCGTAACTAGAGGGTGGCAAGTCGACAAAATGCCACGGGCCCCCATCCGGAAGCGGCCCCCAGTCAGAGCAGAATTCCAACTCCCAATATTTTATCATTACACATTTAG
>DVZL01008471.1:0-10232 GCA_018236625.1 Lasaia peninsularis | reverse complement strand
TCAGATTGTGATAAAAAACGTAAAGGTACTATCGAAATTTGAATTAAAAAAAAACAATCTAATTTTGCACAGATAATGCTGCAGTTCTGACACACATTGGTGGTGACTCTATCAGCACCAACTAAACTTATTGAAAGTTATCGCTATCTATCGCTATAGGACAAAATAGCTTTATTCCTGTCAGGTTAGTTTACATGTGATATTTCTACAAACGTTTCATCTATAACTCCAGCAAATGCTTTTAAAAACACTATAATTTATTGTATTCTAATTTAACATAACTAAAATGTTCTATCTCTTTTGTTTTTTATTTCATAGCGAAGAGATAGCATGTACCTAAAATAAGTTGAATCAGCGTGCAGAGGAGTTATCACCATTGTCTGCGTCAATATATTGATATCTTTTTAAATGAGATCAAATCAAAAGAGATAGAAAATTTTGGTAAACGTGTACAGTTTTTAGCTAATCCATATTTTCGAGTTATAAACTACATGTATGTGGAGATGTCAATTGCAAATTAATCTAACAGGACTTTTCAGCAGGACAGCAGAAATACCACGAATGCCGCGGGAAAACGATTATTGAACTATTTATTTAAATTAGTTTTTAAGAAAAAGGAAAAATATTACAATTGAATACATGTTTCAATTATTGATTCAAGAAAGTAAACAAACAGACATACCACTTAGAAGTATATGGTAAAGCTAAAATTTACAAATATAATACTGTATAAACATATTAACAAGTATAAATCTTACATACAAATGAAAACATTAAGGAAATTAAACTCAATATAATTAAAATAAATACAGTGTCGCTTCCTCGCGAATTTCGTGGAGACCGGAAAATGTAACAATAATCTTGGTCACATTTCCTCAACAGAAAGGAAACGAATTTTGGAAGCAAATGACTAGAGGTGTAGTACGAACATTCCGCATTCTCGAATAGTAGAGCCGAAAGTCGAATTGTTAAGTCGAACAAAAATAAATCAGTTGTATTATGTATAGTGCAACTTGATCAAACATGACACAGAATTTATTCTCAACGTTCTCTTTGCAATCGATGCATCATTAGAAGAACTAGACTAAAGTTAGTAGGATTAAGTTTAAGACAGTTTCTGGACAAAAATGTGTGAATAACGACTTAGTAGTTCTAGTGATTGTAAATAAAACAAATGTTAGCGGAGGTAAGAAAAGTCAATATAAAACAAATACCCATAAACCGTGTAACTAACCGTGGATCGATATTTAATCGAATTTGCGCGTGTTTTAGAGAACTACTCGAAGTTAAATCTTTTCGATTTAACTTTTCGATGACGTTCATGATAGGACTGTTCTCTCCGTGTCATTAATGGACGAACAACGATAATTTCTTTAAAACCATTTACTTCGAAAAATGGAATATTTATAGATTTGGGAAATAATGGGGAAACGAGAATTATTCGTGAAGCAAATGACTACGCTTTTGCTTTGTTATGAATAAAACTCGTGAAAGATCGAAAATTATTTGTGATGTATGAAAAAATATTATAAAAGATGAACTTTTTTCAGAATTTCTTTATTATGCACAATTTAACTTTAAAATTATTTAATATATGTTGTAATACTATCGTGAAAAAGAGGAATGAAGAATTAGACGATTTAATAAAAAAAAACAACAAGTAATCTGCAATTTATAATTATAAAAAAATGCTAATTTTTTTAAATGCTCTTACAGTGAAGGAAAACATCGTGAGGAAACCCGGATTCACTGAATTCGACCTAATCTAGGTTTGGGCCTAGTTTCCCTTCTGGGTTGCAGAGGTCAGATGGCGGTTGCTTTACGTAAAAACTGGTGTCCTAGTCAAATCCCCTAGATTAGGTAGCGGACGCCTATCATCTGATATAATCGGGATAAGGCTAAGATGAAAGAAAGAAATATAAAGAAAGCTTTAATGTGGTTGTTTGTCAGGTCGGTAAAGTGTTCACATAATATTATGCTCCCTTCATTAATCAACTAGACCTCTGTACAAACAGAGAGATATTTTGTTACATCTCGTAGGCCCCAAGGGTCAGCCATCTTGTGAGGGGTGAGAAATACGATAGGTTTTGATCCTGATTAATATACTCGAATGGCGTTTGATGTACACTTCTAGAAGTTTCGCCACGGCTAATGAGATTAAGGGATTTTTTAATATATACAAATAAATAAAACTGAAGTGTCTGTATGTAATTTAAAATAACTGTTTTACTAAACGCATTATATTATGTATGTTAGTACATATGACATATGATAAAACAATATTTTTTTAGAATTATTGTACGTCTGTTACACCCGCTAATCTCTGACAAATATATTCCATTAAGATTAAAAATATGAGAAAGCAAACATGAAATCTCATACGGAGAACCAATACATAAATCAGGCTAAGGTACCTTCTATTCTTTTTGTTTCAATTAAAAAATATAAATTTGAAGGGTTCCGTAACATTCTTTGAAAAAACGGTAATCATGTTTGTTTTTATCGGAGCTCTCTTTAAATATCATTTCTTTTGCTTTTAGTACTTAATACTTGTTATAGCATTGAAAAATTTCCATCTGTCGCAACACACAAGCTACAGACTGTGACAGATGGACAAACAGACAAACAGACAGACAACCATGCAGACAGACAAATAGACAGACGGGCAGCAGAGTTTTAGATAGTAGAACTCCATTTGTACCCTTTGGCTACAGAACTCTAAAAACGTAGAGATGAATCGAGAACCTCCTCTTTTTGAAGGCGGTTAAGGTACTTGAGCAATACTTGGTACATCGACACTGTTGACGTGTTTGCAAAATACTTGTACATGATTTTTATTTGTAATGAGTAAATATTTTGTAAGTCAGCGCTCAAGTGCAGTGATAGCACTTAGCGGAAAATACCAGATTAACTAACAACTATAGTACGAA
This sequence comes from Lasaia peninsularis, assembly GCA_018236625.1. Lineage (NCBI taxonomy): Eukaryota > Metazoa > Arthropoda > Insecta > Lepidoptera > Riodinidae > Lasaia > Lasaia peninsularis. The sequence continues at coordinate 7,302 of DVZL01008471.1, read as the reverse complement.
TGAAGGAATGAATACTTTACGTTGAACATTTAAGATTATTAGGGCACCGTACTTAAAGGTTAAAAGCGATACCATAGCCTAGGGTTTAAAATTTCTATATCACAAAACAGTTAAAAGCATGTTAGATTGTTTCTGATGAATAATAATATAACCGACCATACATATGGATTGGCATCTAATGATTGTATAAATGTCATAGCTTTGTGTATCTGCAGGATCTTTTACTGGACGAAAGTATAGATTTTTACAACCTCTTAAGTATGTTTAACGGAGTTTTGGTGTTTGTCTGGATTAGATACAGCAGAGGCTTAACCACGTCTAATTTAAGTATATAATAATTATAGCTTCTATTGACAGTATTGAAAATATTATACATTTTCATGGAAAAGTTTATATGTTTGTACGTGGAAAACTTAATGTGCTTTATTTAATTTTCCACGTACTTCAACTCCCAATATATTATAAACATTTAAAAACAGCTAAAACACTGTTTTAAAGCTTTGGTTTTCAAGGAAACGGTACCGTCATATTATAGCGGCCGTAACACAGCGGTGAATGACGTCACTAGAAGGTTGTCTATATAAACATTATGGCGGCAGGAATAGGTAAGGCGGTGGATCCCAACCCGGGCGAGTTGTTGCATAGCACTCTACCACCAGTGGTCATGTTGATAGTAACCCAGTTAACCTATGCTCGCTTCTTACGAGCTGCCTGGTAGGAAGGCAGTTGGTCTATTCTACACAGAGAACCCGGACCAACACGGTATACTACGGTAAAGTGTAAACTACAGGTTCCGTGAATGTGTCAGTGTGTGTGATATTATACGCTTTACGTATTTTAGTATTTAAATAATTAAAAAAATATTCAATTGGTACGTGCATATCGATAAATATAAGCACATAAAGCAATAAAAAAAGTATTTTCGACATGTCGCTTTATACGTAGAGACCGTCGGTCTGTTTGTCACAGTCTTTACAAAACAATGCTGAAAGCACATATATTGTTATTAATTTAGTGATGATCCTTTTTGCCACTAAAAATATCGTTACGCCAGGACTTTTTCAGTGCTACCCTGAGTACAAAAAGTATCTTCTGTTAAATGTGCTATACCTACATACATGCTTAGTCCCTCAGTCATTACTCTCTTCAAACACAAAGTCCGTCTCAACGGCAATTACATTTAATAAACTACTAATAGTATTTTTGGGGTTTCGTAACTAAAGAGTAAATAACGAAACCCTATTACTTAAAACAAGCCTGTACTTTTGTCTGTTTATCGCTAGGCTGTATCTCATGAACCGTGAAAGACACCAACCGTTAGACAGTTGAAATTTTCACAAATGATGTATTTTTGTTGCCGCTATAACAACAAATACTAAAAAATCTTTTTGCAGTATTTATTGATTACACGGAACCCTTTGTACGCGAGTCCGACTCACACTTGACGGAATTTTTTAATAAATATATTTTTTATAACTCACAACGAAACTTTGAATCGGCTTAACATAAGTTTTCTTTTGGAACTGTCTGTATATTTAACTGTGAGTGTGAGGTTGCCCTACTTAGTCCTGTATATTATTTGCTCCGTTAGGTCTGAGTAAGTTTGGGGGCGGTATTACTCGTGGGCAATAAATTATAATCCTAGATATTTACTAAGCCTGTACTTTACGACCCTTTTCGTGTATGATTTAGGAGTTAGGATATTCCAGTTTTTATCAAACATATATTCCTTTGACCGCTTTGTTAGTGTTAAGCTTGATAAACTGCCTGTATCCGACGACAATATCTTGTAGCTGAAATAAAGAAAGAATATAAAAAAACAGCCATGTGAGAGTCGATTTGCTCATTTAAGGTCGTAGCTCACTCATACGTTCCCGCTACGCCTCGCCTAAAAAATATCATTCAAATATGGGCCTTAAGGCATGACCTTGCGATATAGTTTACAATGGCAACGCAGCAGACGCCGATCAGGCGGCTAATAACCTTTAGGGTTCCTTAGTTGCAAGCTTAGATTAGTTCGGTGATTCCCAAAGTAGTCCAGGTGGAATCCCAGGGGTCTACGAGGTACTTAACGGGGGTTTACGTTGGCGTGAAACTCACCCGCGAGGCCAATTTCCATCTTCAAATTTTGAACGAGTTTTGGAAATATGGTAGAAACGTAGCAGAAGGGGGTCCAACGAAACCAGTAAATTTTTTAAAGTGGTCTATGAGAAAAAATAGTTTGGGAACCTCTGGATTATTTATCTATGATATTTCATCCTTGAGAGGACGGTGAACCAACACTAACTACAAAAAAGACAGGCCAAGTGCGAGTCGAACTCCCGCACGTCGGGTTCCTTACCATCTATTAAAACGACAAAAATAAGTTTTGTTGTATCGGAGCAACCTTCATATATTTAGTTTATTATAATTTTAAGATCACTTGATGTCTATAGGCGGTGCGTATTTCTTACCGTAAGGAAATAAATCGGCTTGTTTACCTTTAACTTATTTAAAAACACAATTTAAATATCTCAAGATACATTGCCAAATAAACGCTTAAGATCTTTTTAATAAAGTTAGGAATTTAATTACATTTTAATTGTTATTGAAGAAGCCTCTTTTAGCGAGACACTTTAAAACAACGGTTCATTGAAATTTAACTCGATTTTAGAATCCGGCCAATTGTGCGTGGAACAATGTTAAATGTAGGGTTCCGTTATCAACTATTGTAGTGTGTGGTCGAGATAATATATTGGCACATAAATATAACCGCCTCTGTGGTTTGATGGAGTCAGTGACCGATTTTGACGCATGAGATTCCCATTTTGATTCCCGGGTGGGGTAATATCTTCTTGTAAGGTTCTAGGATGTGATTGGTGGCAAGTCCTTCGCCATATCGGGCACAAAATCCAATCACAAAAATATTATGTTTTTCTGATAAAATCACTACATATAATAAAACAAAGTCATCTTTTCTGTCTGTCCCTATGTATGCTTAAATCGTTGAACTAGGCAACGGATTTTGATGCGGTTTTTTTAATAGACGGAGTGATTCAAGAGAAAGGTTTTTGTGTATATAACATGAATAGTATACCCATGCGAAGCCGGGGTGAGTCGGTAGTTAAAAATATATAGGACGAGTTGCTCTACCCGGAATTCCGGGAATCGATCCCGTGACTTCACGCGTCAAAGTCAGACTACGATGGACCACAGAGGCAATAAATAATTTAATTAGTTTTTTTTTGTAATATATAGCAATGGCTTTTAGCAGACATTTCTCTTGTTGGTAAGATTTCTACCGTTTGTGGTATGGTACGGTAACCATCCGTACTGTGTTTCAAACTCAAAGTGCCTGCTTGATCTTTAATATACAAAAATACTAATATTATACTCCTATTAATAGAATATTATACTCCTATTATATTTAGATGAAACTTTACAGTAAGATAGCTTATACATAAGCATAACACATAGGCTACTTTTTAACCGACAACTTTGTAGAGGGAATAAATACCAAAGAATCTGATATAAAAGCTTTTATTTTAACTATTATCCAAGGGTCGGTATTATGAAAAAAAAAAATTACAAAAGCGAGCGTGCGGCGGGCGCGAAAGTGTTTAGCTGGCTGTCGTCGTTCGCTAACAACATTCGTATCCCTGGCGCATTCACAAATACTTATAACAAACTATTTAGGCCTAATGAACAGATGAAAGTTATCTATGTTATTAAAATATTTCCACGTGGGCGAGGCCGCGGGCGGAAAGCTAGTACGCAATAAAAATGAAACGCAGATTGCTTGTAAAACGAAAAACGGATTTTCGATACGAAGGCTATTTAAAAATTTATAGCCGATATTTCCATTTACACGCACCACGGCTACGGTGGAACGTTTTATTTTTTAATTTTTAGAGATCCGCAATAGATTTTATTGTCGGGTCTGACTTTCGTGAATGTTGTTCTAATGTTCTAAAAATATGATTTAATAATGCGAAGGAGCGATTAATTTTTTGTTAATTTAAAATCGAAAAATGACTTAATTTTTAGGGTACCGTATCCAAAGGGTGAAAACGGGACTATATTACTAACAGTCCGCTGTCCGTTCGTCTGTCTGTCTGTCACCAGACTGTATCTCATAAACCATGATAGCTAAAAAGTTAAAATTCTGGATTTCTACATTGCAGCTTTTTTCAAATAATATCCTTATTATATTTGAAACAGCCGGACCCATTTCGCCGGGAATTTCACTGACAGATAGCTTATGTAATAAGAAATTGTTTCGGCTACTTTTATTTTAGAATTTTATTTTAAAATAGTTAAATAAAAACGCGGTCAAAATCAAGGGTACAGCTAGAACTGAAATAGTATTTTTTTGAATCTTTGGCTGTCTGTTTGTACCCGCTTATCTCTGAAACGGCTGGACCGATTTGACAGTACTCATACTGGCAGACAGCTGATGTAACAAGGAGTGGCTTAGGCTACTTTTATTGTACAGCTGGTACTTGATAACTACTATTACGTTTGTTTATTAAGATGACGAAAATTAAATTTGTTTTTTTCAGTATTTAGATAATGTTTTATGGCGGCTCCACACCAATTGTAGAGTTTCCAAATAAATCTCCACATATTACGTTAATCTTCAAATAACTCATCGCGTTTCATAAGCTTAAAGCTCAGAACAATATTAATGGGGCAACTTATCTCATCATCGCATGTTAAACTTTTAATGGCTATTATATATTTATTCATTAAACTCATTTATTACATCACAATTATCATTAATGAAGTCAAACGACTTCTGAATAATCTGCCTTTAATATTTTTTGTTTTTTTTTGGTGTTTGGTAAAGAAATAATATTTTTAATGATCGCCAATAGATGTCACAGGTTTTATAGCAATAATATATTAAATATATTATTAATTCTATATTTTTCATCGCTGGCGCTTGGTGAAGCTTCCAAAAATCTTATTGCGTTGCCAACTTGAGGCTGAGACTTTAAGCCTCTTATTGAAAGGATATCACTTCGGCGGCGGTTTTGTATTCTTTTGCCGCTGGGCTGTCAACCAACAATAGGTACGAAGAGCTTATTTCTTAATCTTCTAATATATAAAATTTACATGACACAATGTTACCGATTTTTACCAAATTTTATATAAGTGTCCAGTAGGCCTGAGAATCGGCTACTATCTATTTTTCATACTCCTAAGACCTAAGTGATAAAGGTTGTTCACCCTTACAAATTTTTTTAATTTTTTATAATGTGGCATTAAAAATACATACAACACAAAATTTTTACTTTTTTATCACCAACCCCTATTTTTATGGCCATTTTAGTAATTCATTTATAAGGCAAAACAACGTTTGCCAGGTCAGCTACTATCAGTATAATTTTTACAGCTATTTTTCACATTTTTACAGTGTCAAATATTAATAAAATCGCAACAAAAACAATTTTCCCTTATAGAAATGAATATATTCAACAGAAACCTTTCACGAGCCTAATGCGAAAATGTCGGTGACAAATATATCGTTACGGGTTCCGTATAAAAAATGCACGACACATTACCGAGGCTCTCCAGTCTTGTAAATAATTGTCGACTGCACTCTCAGAGGTTCGAAGATAAAAATTATCGTAAAACATTTCGGGGAGTTTCATTATGTACGTGGAGACCGGTGTGCTGCCCCTGGTGGGTCATTCTTGTGTTTCGTCTTTGGATTTGTGAACTATTTCATCTAATATTCAGGCACGAAGGATACTTGGCGCTGAATGTCTACGTGAGGAGTGTTTTACATTGTTCCTTTACTATATTCGCTTCAAGATCTCAGTTATCTTATATCTGTTGATACATGAAGTTTTAATATTTATTCGTGTTCCGGCTCAGAGGGTAGCCGATAGACTAGTTCATCAGGCCAAACACAGGCCATTTAAAAAGTGACCAAAAATAATAAATAACATACAGCCTTAATAAAATTTGACAAACATTTTTTATCTTCACATCGCTATTTTTACTCAGCAAATTCTAAACTGAACTTTAAATTAACATAACGATTTACAATTTTGTTTGCACGCGTAACTTTTCATTCGTGAACTTGCGTTTTGTTAGTGTGTCTCCCGTTCGTATTATGTGTTAGTGTCGAGTGGACTGTGACATATCTAATAGCTCGACCACAGACAGTGACGTACCTACAATGTCTATGGTGTCTATATGCTACGGTGGTCTGTTACCATCAGAAGACACATGTGCTTTTTCTCTCTCTTATCCAACAAAAAAATAATTTCTTAACTTTTATCTAGATAAAAAAAAAATTATGCTTTTAATACTTGTTGTATTCCCGCTAGGATACAGAAGCACACCGTCTGTAGAAATTGCTACTGTCTTACTTCACGGTTCATGAGATACAGCCTGGTGATAGCCAGCAAGATGGACAGTGAAGTCTAAATAAGTCTAATAAGGGCCCGTTTTAACCTTTGGATACGGACTCCTAAAATGGCTATATCATTGTCCTAAAATCTTGTACTTGTCTTCTAATTTGTATCATGTCTTCGAATATTATTAGATATTAATTCAAACGTAGTCAAACTACAAAAAAACCGACTTCAATTTCATTGTCATGTCGTCTGAGTAAGCAAAAAAAAAACGTTCACTTAAAAAAAAACTTAAAACTTTTCTCTAACGATTAACGCATCCATAATATACTAATTATCTCTTATCGAGACTTAGACATGTATATTTTAACTTCGCCATGGTTAATTTTTGTAAGGTGGATAATTTATCAAAGGTTTCAAAGGACTCATATCTAACTCATTAATAAGTAGTTTTTTGTAGAATAAAATCTTGATAATTTTTATTTCTACGGTAAGTATAGGATTTAGTTTGAGTGGCGATGCCAGTACAACTAGTATGGCCTGTGGTGCTCAAACCTAATTCTTCCTTTTGTGAACTATTTCATCAAATATTCAGGAACGAACTACGCTTAGCGCGGAACGAGTACGTGAGCGGGATTTTACATTTTTCATTATTACGTTTGCTGGAAGAACCGGGTTATTCTCCATATTTTTTACCGACTTCACAGAAGGAGGAAATATTTTTATGTTTTTCTCTTATTTTTTTGTATGTTTGATATGCGATTACTCTGCCACGAATGAAGTCTAATGAATCCAATGTAAATTTTATGGCATTCCGTTTAGCACTTTTTGAAAAATGAAATACGGCCAAGTGCGAGTCGGAGTCGTGCTAGAATATTCTTACTAATATTATAAATGCGAAAGTAACTCTGTCTGTCTGTCTGTATGTTACGCTTTCACGCTTAAACCACTGAAC
>DVZL01008470.1:0-10232 GCA_018236625.1 Lasaia peninsularis | reverse complement strand
GATGATACTTTGGATATTTTTTTTAGCTTATTTATCTCTATTTTGAAAGTGTTATATTTTTTTTCAGTTATATAATTGAAGTATTGTTTAAAAAATAAAAAAAACACATGCATATTCCTTATTGTTATTATAAACTAAATAAATTTATTCTAAAATTAAAATTCATACTATGCAAATACATAATTAAATATAGCAACATGAGGCGGTCTCAGTTTAATGACAAAATTAAAACTCATAAGAACAAGTCTAACCGGGAATCGAACCCGGGACCTTGTGTGTCGAAGTAGGACATTACGTGCGACTACAGAGGCAATTAACATATTAATTTCCTTTTATTAGATGTTATAACCAAAGAAATATTATTATTATGCCTGTTTCAAATATTCACGAAGATCATCTTTTTCGTTCCCATTACTGAGCGAATAATATACTTATGCAGTGTGACACCGTTAAAAAAGTGGGAAAATTGCTAATGGTGTATGATATTGCCTCCCCTTATTTTAGGGTAAGAAAAGACAGGGGTGGCATCACCTTTGCGCTCCCATGAGGTGTTTTTTTCAGTCGAGTGTTTTTTTTTTTTTTTTCCTCGAGGTATTTTTTGCGTAATGACGCCAAGGTCCTGTGAGAGTTGGACGAATCCATTAGAAAGGCGGGAAGAGCTTAATGTAGCATTTTTTTCCTTTAGAATCGAAATCGGTTAAAAAAACGATGTCGCATGTGTCGTTCGGGGGACATTAGTAGGAATTGTAATGGCGTTTTACGGCTGTATGTATGGGGTGCCAGTGTTGCCAATTTGCTTTAAAGGAAAAACAAGTATTTATGTGTTTTATTGTTTTATACTTGTGTTCCCATTTTTCTGCCGTTAAGTATTTGGCTTTCTTGTGACCTGGCCACATAAAACATTAAAAAATAGGGACATGATTCTAAGGGCTCCAAATGGTAATAACGGAACCCTATTATCCGTATCCGTAGATCCGACCGTCTATCTGTCTGTCACGTGATAGTTAGATAGTTGAAAATTTCACCGGTATAACAAGTACTAAAAAAAATAAAATCAATATCTCCCATAGGTACAATAAAAGATATTTTCCCGATTTTAGCGTTCCGGGTCCAAGGGGTAAAAAAAAGAACCCTACTACTACTAAGACTCCGCTGTGTCTGTCTGTCTGTCTGTATATTATATTATATATATTATAATATAATATACAGACAGCTTGGCTGTATATTATAAACCGTGATAGCTAGACAGTTTACATTTTCATAGATGATGTATTTCTGTTGCTGCTATGTCAACAAATACTAAAAACAGAAAAAAATAAAATAGAAAGATTGCTCCCGTACAACTAACTTGATTTTTTTGTCGTTTTTATATAAAAAGATAGATACGGAACCCCGCATGAAGGGGAGTCCGACTCTCACTTGACGGTTTTTTTAATCCCGTTCATTTAAGACAGTTCCGTGGGGAAGGGGATAAATCCAAAATCTAAATTTAGTTATAATTCATAAACATACAGTTTGCTTTAGTTTTTTTGGATAGAACATCATTTACAGACACACATTTTTTTCCAAATTATAAGTTTTGTAGAATAAATTACAGCCATTTCAACTCTCACTATAAATTGACCAAAAAACCCATGTAAGGGGGGGGGGAAGCTTATTGCCTACTTGTAGGAAAGAGGATAATTTTGAAATCTAAACTTGGCTATAATACATGCTTTTGTAATATAGAAATACTGACTTTTGCATGTGGTGTTCGTTCGTACCCTCTTTATAGAATAGACCAACTGCCTTCCTACCAGGCAGCTCGTAAGAGGCGGGCATAGGTTAACTGGGTCACTGCCAACATGACCACTGGTGGTAGAGTGCTGTGCAGCAACTGGGTAGGGATCCACCGCCTTACTTTTCTGCCGTCATAATGACATTAACGTGTTCCGGCCCAGAGGGTAGGGTAGCCGGTAAACTTGCACATTGTCTAACAGCCTGACCATAGACAGTGACGCACTTACATCTATGGTGTCTATAGCCCACGGTTGTCTCTTACCATCAGGCGACCCGTGTGCTTTTTCTCTGTCTTATTCCATAAAAAAATGTGACACTACATAGGTTGTAGTGCTATGACACTATAGTCCGCGTAAGACTTAGTCGCACGTAACAATTAGTACCTAATATTATATGTTTTAATTTAATAATATTTTTTTGTTTCAGGCAAATGGTGTCCGTCGCGGCGCGAGTGGTCGTCACCACCAGACGTGGCGCGGAGGGTTTACTCCTCCGTGTTCCTGGGCAGCCCCGGTGAGTATCCAGGTAAATATCGACCACTTTTTACCAATATTTATACTAGGGATTGTTTTTTTTTAAATCGTTGTCGCTTAAATTTTTTTTTTAATAAAATATTTTTTTACTGTGACAAAAGTATCTGACATCTAAATATGTTTTCATATTAGTTAAAACATAGTTAATAGGTAGTTACATAAATAGTTTATCTCAGACAATAAACACAGAAATATCTACGTCACTACACAGTAGAAAACGAAGCCGCTGTCTGTCCCAATGTAGGTATGCTTAGATCTCTACCCAACCGATTTTGATGAGGTTTTTTTTTAATAGGTAGTGTGATAGAGGAAGGTTTATTTGTGTATAACATGCATTATAAACCCGTGTGACGCCGGGGCGGGTTGCTAGTATTTCATAAAACAAAGTCTTGTTAGTTAACTACACCATTTAAAACTTAAGAACAGCTGAGCAAGATGAAGTAGCCGGAATAGCTAGTACTTATTATATAATATAACAAACATACCTATGTACCTACAGTGATATAAAATAATAATTTTTGGTGGTTATTTTAAATAAGTATAAACTTTTATGTACGTTCCAATACTTGTTAATAATATTAATCAAATAAAACTCATATTAACAACCGGCCAAACGCGAGTCGGACCCGCGCACGAAGGATTCCGTGCCATTATCTGTGAAAACGGCAAAAAAGTCACATTTGTTGTATGGGAGCATACTTTGTTATTTTTTTTAGTATTGTTATAGCGGCAAAAGAAATATATCATCTGTCAAATCATTTTATATAACTATCACAGTTCATGAGATTCAGCCTGGTAACAGACAAATAGACGACAGAGACCAAGGAGTATTAGTAATAGGGTTCTGTCTTTACTCTTTGGGTACGGAACCAAATGAAGTAGGTATTTTTATTGGTACGAATATTTAAAAAATAACCAAGCAACTCACTAAAATAACTTTTTTGACGTTTAGGGATATTTTTGACGTATTTCCTGGTATAGTTTAGGGTGACGCTAATCTATTTTTACTAATAAAACAGTTAAAAACATTAAATTCAAGCAGACAACCTCAATAGACTGAAAATTATTTCCCGAGACGCTCAGTGAAACTCACGCGTTGACAGTTAAATCGATTTAGTAATGAAGTGACGAAAACCCGAGACAAATTTTATCTCGGTTTCACAGGAAGCTGTTTATTCACAACACTTTTCATCAAATTAAACATTCGCATCTTTTTGACAGTAAATATTTCTTTGAACGCATTAAGAATATATCAAACAAAAAAATTACAATATAATGCATTGTAATAATAAATGCTTTACAAAAAATTACAACGAAAATAATAACTAAAATCAAAGATGAGTACAGAATATAAATTGCACTTTAAATAATTATTGTCAAATGACATCAATATAGTAGCGACATCTATTGGCACATTTATAATAACACCCCGATATCATATCGTCAAACAGAATCAAACTTTATGACTAACAATATAGAGATACAATTAAGATAACACTAAAATGCTCTCACGGCGATATAGTGTTGCTCGCATATCACCTATTTCATTCACACACATATGCGTGTCATATATCTATTTCTTATTATAATACGTCAGCCCATTGCCCGTTTCCATTACACTAAATCAATTACCGGCTGGTGTATGACGCTCATACAAGCACGTGCCTTTTCATACGAGCTAAGTATAACTACACGGATATATAAGACGTCAGATAAAAAATAATAAAGTACTAAAATCAGAAATGGAATCGGAAGAAGCGAAGTCAATTTATTCGGGGCTTCGTTACAATTCCGATTTTTATCTAACGTCCCGAATGAATACCGCCGAAGACGGATTACAGTGGATCGAGTCAACGGAGTCAGACAAAAACTGCGGTAGAGCGGGACATTGCAAAGGAATCGATTCCATCTTGAACGAGAAAGGATTGAGCGGCGAGAGAGTCCGCTTGATACCGTTTTTACGATGTGTGAAAGAGATAAAACAATTCCTTATGTTGCTATTCTTAAGTCATTCGCACACACGATATAGCACTTTACTTGTAGACATTAAGGTCGCAATTTCATTGTTATGACGGCATATTGATGATTGTGGACTTTTGTTACGGAATGTAATAACTTCATTTGGATATTAACTCGATTGTGTGCTTAGTGTCATTGAAATAAGGTTGTTTTTTATATGAGTGTGAATGTGTGTATACGGGTTTAGCGTACATTAATGGTTGCCATAGTGACGGGTGCGTTAGTATGCTTTATTTGATGTTAGACTGAGCTAATGTTCACAACTGAGGTACTGAAACCCCGAAAACAGATAAATATTACAATATTAGATTACCAATTAGGCCCAGTATTATTTATTACCGTAAAAGTTTTAAATAATATTTAAGGACGCTTTTATAACGATTTTCAAACATTTTAGGATAACATTACTTTGATCCTCTATTACGAACAGATTATTTACTGTTATTAATTATTACAGTCTTAAACTGTTATTATGACGTTGTGTCACATTTTGAATCTATATATAGACTTACTCTCCTCCATCTAGTGGAGTCGGTATCCGATTTTGACTCGTGAGATCCTGGGTTCAATTCTCGTGTAGGGAAACTGAGACAAAATTTAAAAACCCAGCCTCAGATAGTATTTGATGTATTTGATCTATTTGATGTAGGTATTTTAAATTTTTCATCGTTGGCACTAGGTGAAACTTAACTTTTGATACTGTTGCTGCCCTAATGATACTGTAAAAAGCGAAGCCGATCGGTTATATCAAAAATAATTTTCAATCATAAGTAATTAAGTACCTACCTACTTACCATAAGTAAGATAATATATGAAAAAGTAGGTAGGTACATGTGTTTTCATGTGGGATTGTCTTATGTAAGTAGGTAGGTACTTAATATTAAAATAACTACTTTTCACTAAATGCATAAGTGCCTTTACCTATGTATGTTTACAAGGTAGGTACATAATAACAAAATAGCATTTTTTAGAAATTTTGTCTATTTGTAACCACTGGCAGACAACTAATGTAATAAGGTGTAGCTTAGGAGGGAGGTAGGACTTTCATTTTAGAATTTTAGTTTTGAAAAAAAAAAAATAGGTACCAACCTAATTAAATAAAAACGCGAACGATATTACGGGCACACCTAGTTTAAAATATAAATATACTACTACTTGTTAGGTTCTTAAATATAAACCTACTACTTGTTAGGTTCTTCCGCAAGTATTTTTCACGGAACAAAGAGCCCTGGCAATGTCAAAAATAATCCATTAATACTTGGCTAAATAAGCTATATTATAAAGTAGGTACATCTATTTAAAAATCTGGTTAAGTGCGAATCAAACTCGCGCTTGTAGGGTTCCCTACGTTTTTGTCATTTTTACGAATATACCTGTCGTAAAAACGGCAAAAAATGTATGCAAGTTGTATGGGACCACGCTTTCAATATAAGTTTATTTTATTCTGTTTTTAGTATTTGTTGAACATTATAGTGGCAACAGAATAATGTATCATTAGTGAAAAAGTTCGACGGACTGACAGCGGAATCTTAGTAGATAATAGGGTTCCGTTATTACCCTTTTGGTACGGAACCCTAAAAAGGAGTATATTAATATCTCAGCTGCTACAACTCCACGTTAATTTAAATCTGTTTAAAGGAGATTTTATATAAATTATTGCCAAAACAAATTAGATGTTTGATAATGAATATTTATCGAGTGACGCGAACATAAATATTTTAATCATTTGTGAATTAGACCCATTCGTCAACACCTACGACAAACTTCATTAAAATAAGTCGAGGGAATTCTTATTTAATAACCGGCCAAGTGCGAGTCAGACTACCGCACCAAGGGTTCTAAAAACAGCAAAAATTCATGATGAAAGCAACCTTTAAATGTTTATTTTATTCGGTGTACCTACTTATTATTTGTTGTTATAGCGACAACAGCAATACATCATCTGTGAAAATTTCAACTGTCTAGCTAAGCAGTAACAAGTTCAGGAGATACAGCCTGATGACAGAAAGACAGACCGATAGACAAATAGTTTTCCATTTTTACCCTCTGGGTACGGAACCCTAAAAATGGCGTTTTTATGTCAGTCATAAAAATAGGAACATCCTATATATAGTAAGTATAGGTATGTTGAGTTTCTTTAAGTAGCTATCGCATTTATGGTTGATTAGTGTCAACGTCCAACTTGGAGTTTTTTGGTGAATAATAATATAATAAATAAATATTACTGGACAAATAACACAAAACGATCTAACCCCAAAGTAAGCAAATTATATGCTTGTGTTATGGGTGTTAGGCAACGTTTCTAATACATAAAAATACTTAAATAGATACCAGGATAAATTTAATAAACACCAAGACCCGGAAATACAAACATCTATGTTCATCATACAAATGTCTGTCCCCGTCGGGAATCGAACCCGAGCCTCGTTTAGTCGATGCGGTTAGGCGTGTACGCTAGCCACTCGACCAACGAGGCGGTGAATGGGGTCATACGATCCTAGAGTCCTACATCGCAGTATATTTTTTAAAACCACATGCTTATTATTTAAGTTACGATTGTGAACTTTGGGAGGCTTCTTTTTCCGTCAGCGGTAAGCGGTGAAGAATATAATTATTCTTCTCAGTTTTTATAATCACAGTTTGTCAAAAAAGTTTTTTTTATAGTAGTTATAAGACAGCGAACAGGCACATGGCTCTCCTGATGGTAAGAGATAACCGTTGCCCATAGACACCATAGTTATTATAGGTGCGTCGCTGTACTATGGCCGGGGTGTTAGGCGTGGTGCAAGGGTAGGACAACCGGTACCTACCCTCCGGACCGGAACACGACATTGTCATTATGGTGATAGGAATAGGTAAGGCATACTTACTACCTACTTAAACCTACCTAATTCAATACAATTACGAATATTTTTTTATGTATTTTTAGCATTGTCTTCTACGGAATTCTTTGGGTAGGCACACAGTTGTTTGATTTTCTTTTTAATCTGATATTATTATTCTTGTCTAGTTACTTATTGCTACTACAAAACTACGTAAGTACATATGATGGATATGGCGAATACCGCGTCGTTGGCCGAGTGGCTAGCGTACACGCCTAACCGCATCGATTAACCGCGAGGCTCGGGTTCGGTTCCCGACGGGGACAGGCATTTGTGTGATGAACATAGATACCAATCTGTATTTCCGGTTGTGGGTGTTTATTCAATTTATTCTTATATATATTTAAGAAGGTATTTCTATGTACTAGTGTCGTTGTCTAACACCCATAATACAAGCATGTTATTTGCTTACTTTGGGGTTAGATCAATTTGTATAGTTTGTCCAGCAAAAAAAAAAAATATACATATCTTCACGCCAGGTCCCTTGCGGGGTAGGCAAACAGCACAGAGAGCCAAGTGTCACGATCCCTACACACTTGCCTAGTTTCCTTCACGTTCATTAATCTCTTCGTACAAACACACTGGTTTCGGAGAATTTTGACATCACCCTCGGATAGTACCTACCACAATAAACTCTTATTAATTTTTTTTTTAAAAACTATTATAACTTAAATTATCCAGCAAAAAAAGTTTTTTTGTTGTACAACTTTATCTATCTGTAATAAATACCTAAAATTAAATAGTAAATTGAATTGAAGTTAGGTATTCTTTTAGACAAACATTAGAAGTAGATAAATACACTACCTAAACTTGTCTGTTTTAATATAATTTAGGGATAAATAAATTACCGTTGTACAAAATAATTATTTATTACGGTATTTTTATTATTAAGTAAGTCGGTACCTACTTTTTATAATTATTATGAAGTCAATTAATCTTAAGAGAAATAAACATTTTTCTTTTTTAACTGAGCATTGATAAATTAATTTCACCTTGAGTTTTATAATAACAAATAAAATTTAAATACTTAACAAAATTATAAAGTCTCTAAAAAATTGATATGACAGAAGAGGCATAATGGTTATAAGTCTCAGCCTGAACCTTGAGATCGAAATAAAAAAAATATGATGTCATAAGTTTAAAACTGTTCTCTTACGGCATTTAAAATTGAATTGAAAATAATACAACTAATGAACAAATTCTTATTTCAAACAAGCATAAAATTAGAAGAATAGAGATGGCTAGAGGGCGATACGTGAGCGCGAGCGGGCAAGCACGAAATTGCTCAATTTGTGCCCCGGCTCATATAGTGCCTTCGGGTTCCTTTTTCAAAATCCAATGAGATCGATCGTTCGCCATGTCCGCAAATTAGAGCGAGAATCGTTGTTCGTTAGCGCGTGAACAATACCAAAATGTCGTAACCGCCGCGTCCTAGTGACAGGAAAATAGTTTTTATGGGACCATCACTAGAGCGAAAATCACTGGCGTAATTTTATCTGAATCTCCGCTCGAAAGTCAAAGCGCACCGCTCGAATGCACCAAGATGCATTTCAGTGTTAGTGGTCTGCAGGCACTTTAGTTGAACCTTTTAAACTGAACGTCGTACCAATCGTGGGGAGTCAAAGAAATTGCACGGCCTAAGAGCTAGTTTGGTTCGCAAATGGTGCTATTAAGTAAAATGCATCCATAGAACAACGTGAAATCGACTTGAGAATTTTCAATAAATTATCCAGAGATCATGAAACCTCGTACAGCGAACGTGCAGTATTACATAAGTTATAATGATCGAAATTTGATATAGTTTTATAACTGCTGATATTGCTTTCGTCATATCTGTTCCTTCTGTAATGGGGCCAAGGAATATTCGACTTTATGTTTAATAGAGGCTAAATATTGTAAGTTTGAAAGATTCCTGAATGGCGTTATGACTATTATTTGTCATTTAAAAAAATAGAGAGCTTCACTTGTCATGTGGTACCTACCATTAAGGTTCTAACTAAAGCACTTATATTTGTGTCCAATATGGCGAGAGACTTGCCACCTGTCAAACCAGGGGGGCCTAATATCCACCGCTAATATTATGGATGAATATCTATATCTGACTAAGTACCCTTCTAAATTAAAGATTGTTTACAAGTAGGTAATACACAATATAACATGTAATTAACAAAATAAATTGTTTAGTAACTATTAAAAATAACCCAATTATTACATTTAAGAACCCAAAAACCACTAGGATTCGTCTGAAGTGCAAGAACAACCTCCTACCTACCTACCTACCTGCAAAAAAAGTTAAATCACAAATGTCATAATCTTTAATTTCATAATCTATCATACTTAAATAAAAAAAGTATAACCTAATCCCGGAAGTCGAATCCAAAAGGCCGGGAATGTCGCGTGGAAACATGTGAAACTGGTAATATTAATAACGTCCATTTCCGCGGTATCTTGGACCGTAGCATTGATATATGGTTTTACGATTGTGTCGTTCTACTCGATACCGTGGGTGCTATTAATTGATGAGCTGTACAAATTGGTCGTGTATCTCAATTTTTAATGTAGTCACCCGGTGGTCTTCTCGTGAGACTGCAATTTGTAAGTTTCGTTTGGACCCTGACCTCTTACCCCGCGGTATGCACCGCCCGATTATATGCTAATACGAGAATAAGACGCCGTTCACGTAAACATATTCACAGATCGAGCTGTATCAGCTATTATTCTTGTTTTTTTAAGTTTTTGCTTAATGTCAAGATCAGTAGAAATATCGATGAAATGATAAAAACCGAACCTTACCGCCTGTCTGTCTGCCTGTCTCTCTGTCTTCACAGATGATGTATAACTGTTGCCGTTTTAACAACAAATAGGTACTAATAAAACAAAGGGAGCCCCCCCCCCCCGGTTAATCATATTTTTTATATTATGCGCGGGGCCGCCCGCACTTGGACGGGCTTTTAGCTTTATTTGCTTCCTACTTTTGTTGTAAAAAAAGGTCAAACCCCCTGGGTATTTTATTTTTACC
>DVZL01008469.1:0-10232 GCA_018236625.1 Lasaia peninsularis | reverse complement strand
CCGACCTGGGAATTGAACCCGGGACCCCACGTGGCTAACGGTCTTAACAGGCGACACCTGTACCGTTACACCACAGAAGCGATTATTATACGAGAATATTTTAATGTGGAGGAAGCCAGGCAAGTATGTAAGAATCATGACACTTGGCACTCGATACTCTCTGCCTCCCATGCATGGGACTTGGCGCGAAGATATACATGTAATAAGTAAGTACACATATGTTTTTCCAAGAATAAAGAAATATTGATGAACGAAACATATTTAAGAGCGGTACACGCGAACTTGACCTACTTGGAAGTAATAAATTATTAACTAACTGAATCCATCGCGCACGCTACGTTTTGCAAGCATTCTTAAAACAGTAATCACGATGTATGGGGTCACACTAACAGCGATTAGCGATTCAACAAGCGATTTATATACACAAATGGCTCGAGTTTTCAGTTTCAAATTGTCAGCGTACTCGTGAGGTTATTACCATCAGGAAATTCTTCTGTTTGTATGCCTTTTAGTTACATGACATATTCTGACATAGCCACAGTTGATATTTTAAATTCGACATGAGTATCAAATCATCGGTAATATCTTCGATACCATTGCCAAGGTAGTTTATTCCGAAAAAGTATTTTGCTTATTCGATACTTATGAGAAAAAAAATAAGTAACTACGGTAACGCGACGTTGGTCGCGTTTTATATTTTTCTTCCCACGAATATTTTGGGCTTCATCCGTAACACAATCCCAGACACAGCTTGACTACCATTGGCATATGTGTATCTATAATATGCAAGGCGTATGACATAATAATAATAATACAAATATCCCTTGATAATTTACTTAATCTATTTATCCAAATGTAAGCAAATTGTAAGCTTTTTTGATGGGTCTTAGACATCAATAATAATTCTATATTATCGTTGGCACTTGGTGAATATTCATGTTTTAAATGAGAAACACGTGTACTTTTTCACATATAATCAACCGGTTTCGCTTTCTACAGCATCATTAAACTTAAGTTACTTTTACTCAAGTTGACTTAAAAAAAAGTACATGTGTTTCTCATTTAAAATATTACTTAAATGGATACCTACCAGATAAACGTAATAATGACCTAGACACAGAAATACAACCACCTATGTTCAACAAACAAATGCCTGAATGGAGCATCAGCATCGGGAATGGAGCTCCAGTCTCGTGACAACACCAACCAGGTCCATATTTTAAATTAGAAAACACATGTACTTTTTCACATATAACTTGTAATTGAAAAGTAAAACTTAAGTTAAGTTAAGTAACTTAAGTTTTAGCCCTGATGATGCTGTAAAAGGCGAAACCGGTTAGCTATTTTAAGAAGTAGTTTTCAATTATAAGTTATATGTGAAAAAGTACATGTGTTTTCTAATTTAAAATATGAGTAGAATAAAATAAATATTTAAAGGAGCTCCCAAACAACGAACGACCCGATCCGACTAATAGATGTCGCTATAATCGTGGTGTTTAGAGACAATAGATTCGATATGGAACCCAACGTGTACTAATTCGACTCGTATTTGCAGATTAAAGTACTCATTGGACTTCATTTGCGTCACATGAATAGTTTCCTCTATAACGTGTCACAAAATAACGTACAAAAATAAATTATCAAAGTCAAACATTTTGTCAACCCTAGTAATCTCTCACGTCAGCTAACCACCATTTAACAGAAAGTCCTACCTATGTACCTGTTTACCTAATTTAATAGTTTTTCTATTTTAATTCATAGGTATTTGCTCTCTCAATACAAGAATGTCATTATACTCAAGTACTGGCTTTAGAAAATGTCAAGGTTAGGTTAGATCATTTAATTTTTTTATCGTTCTGCGAATTAGGTAGAATGTGAAACGAAAAATGGTATATTATGCGTAGTTTACTCTTTGATTTTACAGAAATAGGGTTGGCACATCAGTGAAAATAATAATACTTTTTTGGGGTATGTTATACAGCGTTACTACGGTTCTTAAATACTGTGAATGGACTCGTTATAAGGCCTCATTAAACCTCCTTTTGTGAAACCCTGTATACACCATCATCTGTACATATATATCTAAATCTATATATAAGAAAGACGGGTTTGTTTTCATTGTTTTTGATACGTTGGATTTGTCCCCGAATAGCAGAATAAATCTTAAAAACAATGAAAACTGGATGAATAACTAATTACGAAAAATTAATTCTTTTCAATAAATGTTTAAGTAGTACATGTCAAACATTTGTTGTCTATCCTGTCAAATACTGTAATTGTAATGATTGATATTTATGCATTGTCTGTATTTTTTTTAAATCTAATAAAAAGTTTGAAAAGTGCATCAAGCAGAGAGGTACATAGAAGTTCCTCAAATATTTATGCGTCCGTACAGAAATATTGGCAAATGTTAAACATTTAAACGTGCGTTCAGAAAT
The DNA here is from genome assembly GCA_018236625.1 of Lasaia peninsularis. NCBI lineage: Eukaryota > Metazoa > Arthropoda > Insecta > Lepidoptera > Riodinidae > Lasaia > Lasaia peninsularis. The sequence goes on along the minus strand of DVZL01008469.1, from coordinate 7,794 downwards.
TAATTTTGTGTAAATAAAAGTTTCTATTTCCGAAAACAATTTCTAAGATTTATTCTAAAGGTTAACGAATTTTTTTTAGTTTTTAAATATGTATTATTCTTCATAATTAAATACTTTTCTATATCTATCTATATTAATATTTATGTTGTATCATTGAATTACGTCCATCAAAGCCTAAATTAGTTTAGCTAAAAGGTAACACGACATACATTGACTTTTAGGCGGTACGAAGATCGCCGGGTCAGCTAGTAGTACCTATATATTTGTAAGAAATATGAATAAAATGTATTTTAATTTTATTGTGAAAGAATATTATACATATACAGATTTTCAACTTTATTTCATTAGTATAATATGCATTATACTACTTATTTTCTTTTATGTTTTTTTTAAATACTATTACGTTATGAAATAGTTAAATGCCTAAGCAAAGACTATAGAAGTGGTACTATTAAAACTACTGCGAGTAGAAATGGGTTTATAGTAGGGCGGCTAATACGCTCCTCGGAATTATAGTCATAAAGGTCCCCACATAGCCATAATACCTAATGATATCGAAATTACTAGAAATATGTGTAACCAATTTTAGAGTCGATTTCTCTACAAATTCTTTTATGTAAAAAAATGTTTGTACTTACTCTATTTTTTATTACTTCTATCATACGCTCTCTCCTAGCTTTGTTGATTCATTTAATCTACATCTTAAAAACCGTCAATTATATAACAAATAAAGGCCTCCACACACTCATAATAGGTATACAAAGATATTTGAACTATTAGAAATATGAGTATGTTCCTCCATTTTAAGGTTGAATATTTTGTGCGTAAGTTAATGTACTTCATTTTTTACCAATTATAAATAACTTTTTTGTACTCTACTTTTCTTGTTTAAGGTACCACATTCAAAGGTTACAAATGAGACCCAATTAATAAGACTACGCTGTCCGTTTGTCCGTCTGTTTGTCACCACGATGTATCTCATGAACCGTGAGAGCGAGAAAGTTTAAATTTTCATGGATGATGTTTTTCTGTTTCTAAAAAATAGGGTAAAGTAAATATTTAATAAGGCTCTTGTATGACGAACGACCCAACCCGTGCAAAAGATATAGATCTTACTAAAAATATTAAAATTAATTTTTTGTGCTGTCTTTATAGACGGTAGATTCAGCACGGTACTCTTCATCCAATTCGTACTTAGCTGGTTTTCTGACGTCATTTTAAAACAAAAAATAAACAATTCAATTTAAAAATGAAAATTATTTATAAATGCTTTTTCCAATTTAATGAGACAAATGAACGATAACTTATAAATTACGTAAAAATGTTTTAGAATAGATGAAAACCTTGGTACTAAATGTTATCTTGAATCAAATTATACAAGCCTTAACAAATTTGCCCATGTAAACATGACCAACATAGTAATATGCAATTCCTTACAGCAAAATTAGGAATAACGTACGACAAATACCATATTACCTGAAATGCCTTCACAAACACCGTTAAGGTATGGCAATTAACGTTATTGTGGTACTTGCGAGTCGATATGGGTTTATCGAGGACGGGTAATATGCTCCTCGGAATTATAGCTGTAAAGGCCCGCTTACACCCATAATACCTAACGACAACGAAATTACTGTGCGTTTCACCCACTTTGATGTAGATTCCACCGACTCCATCTTTGTATTTTTCAGTAGCGTTAGACTTCTTGATGTATTTTCGCTCGTTAATTGTATTAACATACTATAATTTGTTTAGTATCCGTATAACACTAGGTATAGGGAGGAAAATAGTCTATTCTATCTAGAAGAAACTTATAAATTAACACATATAGTCTAGTATTCAGACTTTTCTTATTCAATTATAGAAACTCGTATTAAAATATGGTGGATTTTGAGTTTTTTCAATATTTGAATGTAAAGCTTTCAAACAAAAAAAAACGTATTACAATTTTTGGAACTACTTTTTCATATGATTTGGATACTACGGACACACACACATACTTTAAACTTATAACATTTCTTTGGTCAGGGAGAAAATTGTAATTTTACAGTATTTCCGTGGTAAAATAACGATTTACGGCGCTCCAACTATAACTCAAACCTCGTTCACTCGAAACTGGACGAATTCGGATACAAACAAACAGCAGCAATTAACTCTGAACTTCATAAAGATATATTTTAAGCACAGACTAAAAAAACACACTGCATTTATTATTCCAACAATATTCGTAAAAATATTTGAAAGCGTTATGTATATTTTAAAATTTCTAGACCATGAAAATACCCCCAGAGATATAATAGAGTAATTTTGTCTCTTCCCATTTTTCATCCTAAAAATATGTTGAATAAAATTTAGTTTCCAAAAATGAAACTCTCCAATTACATGCATTGAAGAATTTGCGACATTAAAACTTTTTATGATATTCGACGACCATTGCGAAGACAAATTGAACGCAATTTGAAAAAGTTTTTGACTCTATAAATTAGGAAGACTAATTCGTTTCATTCTAGAACTTTCTCCATTTTCTGAAACACATAATTTACCGAAAAATGGACTTGATAAGAAATACCTGAGTAAAGTTGGCTCTAAAGGTTTTCTAAAGTAGTTTCCGTTCTACATCAGTTTGCACTGAACCTTGGGTTTTTTTAATATTGGTCAGGGTTTCATAAAACTATAGAATAGAATCATAGCTTTATTGTGCACCAAAAAAAAAATACAAAGAGACAAACATACAAAATAAATATGGAACAAAAGTCAACGAAATATTTTGCAAAGGTGCTATATACATGAAATCTAACACGATATTGGAATATTTAATATAATGTATGTAAAGCGCATTCAAGAGTGCTCGTAAATGAAATAAATAAATAAAATTTAAAAAAGTAAATAAGTAAATTAATAAATTTGTATATTATTGCATTGTATCAAAATTAAATTTGTAAACATAGAAGTTTGAACTATGATGATTTGTAATCCAATTTTGTTATGTAGGTAAAAACCTATTGGAAAGTTATTAATTGGAATAATTGAAAAGTTAAAAAAAAACTAATTTGGTTAATTCTACAATGATTTGAATGAATCAAAACAACCTAAAAAAGGAAGAGCTTGATAAGAAATACCTAAAACCTACCTTGAACCTTGTTTTCTTAAAAAAATATCAGGGTTCGTAAAAATATGTATTATAATAAATCGTATGGCGTAAGTTAGATACCTACGCATATAACTTAGGTAACCCACGTTAAAAATTATATTTAACAATAAAATTGTTAGAATTATTATAGTATTAAAATTTTCGTTTCAATATTAATTATAATTGAACACTACAAAAGCAATCGTTGACATCACGATGGTAGAGATAAATAAGTAAGTGAGTAGTAATAATTTTGCACAATACCACTATTTATGACTGACTACATTAGTTGATTATACCACCACCTAAAGTACTAGATTATAGTCAGTGAGTGATGGAATCATCACAACCCGACGCTAAAACATAACCATTTAACAATTTCAAAATTAATTGGAACCATAGAAACAATTATGAACATTCTAGAAAACTTTTAATATACCACAAAACGCTCTCTTACGTCGAAAACTTCCTTTTTCCTGCCGAAAACATAATATTTAGGCGCCTCGCCGCTGAAATCACAAAACATTATACAATGTTATATCATACATGTTATATTTATTCGTAAATTTATTTATAACCAAGTGTAAATAGAAAAATCTGCGAGCATAAATTGTATTCTTATTACGAAGTACAGTCAGTGAGAAAAGCTTTCGAGAAATATGGCACATTTAAATTTTTACTGTCCTTTATACAATTATGAAGTAGCAAATATCTTGGAATATCTGAAAGAAATACCTTTTATATTTTATTCAGTTAGGAACTACCAGTTACTGTATTAGAGTATTATTTTCACATTGTGTTTTTCTTCTCGAGTAAATGGTGATATTATATTCAAGGTTTTTATTTAATAAAAAACCACAACAAAAAAAGTCTAGATGTTGTGAAATAAAACATGATGCTGTTTTAAAAATAAAGTGATCTAACTCAATACAGATTTTTTTCAAGATTTCATCATAAAGTGAAATATTCTATTATTACAAAGTTTTTGGCTAAACAGTTGATAATCCGTCTCTTTTTATTAACATGCGTCACAAAAATTACGGTAATACGTATTTACTTAAAATTAAACGAGCAATTCTTTTCTATTTATTTATTTATACCGGCGATCTCGGAAACGGCTCTAACGATTTCGCTGAAATTTGTTACCTAGCGGTTATGGGGAGTAAAAGTTGAACGAAAACTACAGTAACAAAAAAATGATCTAAATAGGTCTAGATCAACATCTACACTAGACATCTGTACAACTCTGTCAATAGCACTTGGTGTAAAATTGTACCGACTCCAGTTTCGTAAACTTACCGTCAGATGGCAATTTTTTCAAGTTAGCGAAAGCTTATTGCACTGACAAAAAGAACTAACGAGTCAAGCTCAGTTGTCAAGGTACTGTTTATTTAAATATGATACGATACTATACTTAAATACTCGTATATTTCTCAGTATGGATGCTTATTAATACGTTCGATGCTTATCCAGACCTAGAAATATAGATGACCTATATAATCTCATAAATGACTGCTCCCAAATAGAATCGAATCCGGTTCTCGGTTAGGAATGAACGCTAACTTTTCGACTAACTAAGCTATCGTATGAATGATTATAATTGTTTTAGTAGTTACAATTAAATTCTCGCTTGGTACAAAAAAGCTTAGAAACTAAACAGAAAAGAAAAAGATATCAAAGCCGACGCTGCAATAAAGATGTACTAAAAACAGATAAATTGAAAATAAATATAATTTCACCCTGAAATTTTAGACAAAGGTATATACATGTTTATGCATTTAGGTTAAGCTATTAAACTTGCCATGTTTGTCGTCAATCTTAGTCAAATGTATGTTTTTCAGACAAACAAAAAATTTAGAGTACAAGTTTTACTACCCGGGATTCTACACCGGGATCTCGTGCGTCAAAGTCGGATATTAAATACGCACGTCCACATAGGTTCTATATTTAACTTGTCAAAAAACACAACAGATAGGTCATATAACATTTAAATTGATAGATAATTTAAAATTAGTGTCCAATGGATCATTTTGATTAAAACAAAACAATAGTCTGTATTTACCCATGTATTAATTTACTTAACATTTCAATCGTTAATAATCTCGCACTGCCCGTGCTATTTGCTCTCTCATTTGAATGCTCCGTTCGGTTTATGTTTGGATTCAAAGTATTTATTGAATTGTTATTTTATATAATTTACATGTTGTAAAATAATATTAAATATGATTTAAGCTTAAAAATATTCTGAATATGTTACAAATTTTTCCAATTATGTATTTTGTTCTTCATTTTATGTTTTTGTTATTTCTTCGCGTATTAAATAATCAACATGTTAATCTATTTCAAATTTTGTTAAAGTTAGTTTTCTAAGTAAAACTTAGAATTTATTTATTTTAATTTCATTAAGATCTATTATATTTTAGTTACACACTTTCTGTTTAGTTATTAAATTTATTAATGATTAAAATATAATATTGTTAAAGTGAAGGTTAGCTTGATTCTAAAGAGTGCTTAACAAAGTGTAAAGTAAATATTGTACTAGTTGTATTAAAAAATCAGCCAAGTGCGAGTCAGATTCACGCACGAAGGGTTCCGTGCAGAAAAAAAACGTTTTTCATATGGGAGCACGCTTTATATTATAGTGATTTTGGAATTAGCTTTACGCCCGCGGCTTCGCCCGCGTGATTATTTTAATAACACAGACAACTTTCAAAGGGCAGACATTTTTCCGACTTATAATACTTATTGCGTAAAACATACCCACTTTTTAATATAGTCTGTTAAAAAGTAGCCTATGTCCTTCCCTATGTCCTATGTATCTCTGTACTAAAATTCATCAATATCGGTTCAGTGGTTTAGACTTGAAAGCGTAACAGACAGACAGACAAACAGACAGAGTTACTTTCGCATTTGTAATATTAGTACGGATTCTTTTTACTATCTGAAATATTTTCTTAAATTTTTGTGCTTTGCTTTCTATCAATAAATTTTCTAATTTTAAAAACATCGTTTATGAGATTTTTGACTTTCAAACCAACAAAATTTGTGAGATACAGTCTAGTGACAGACAGACAGATGGACAGTGAAGTCTTCTTCCGTTTTAAATCTTTGGGTAACGTAACCCAAGACAGAATTTAATTCAGTGGCTGATATTGTCTAAAACATAATACGAAAGGTTTATATCGTTGTTTCCCAATTTTAAAAATATTTCTACAGTCCACGAAAACGTTATGTCCAAATTTAATATTTATTATTTATCTGTTTGCTTAGAAAACAATGCCAACCATCATATAATATTCCTCCATGTATATGTTCAAATATATCCGATCTAAAATTAGACATCTTTTCATGCATGAAATTATCCTCATGAAAATACAAAGGCATTTTGTATGGTCCTAAATAAACAAGGATTTCTCGTCACAAAAATATTTAAGTAAACAAAGATCATGGAAGTTGATGTGCGTATACCTTAAGATTTATACAACGCTTAATCTGTATTTTATTATCCATATATTAATATATTCGTGACTATTTTCATGTTAATGCTACATAGTTTTCAAAATTGTTACTTTGTCAGATTTTGTGATCTCTCAGAAAGTAAAGTCCAATATTATATTATTATACGAGTACTAGCGATTCGCACGGGTATACTATACATGTTATATTCATAAAAACCTTCCTCTTGAATCAGTCTATCTATCAAAATTAAGTTATAATAGCGGTGTTTTAGGTAGGACAACAGATAAAAGAACATGGTCAAATTAAGAACGTACTCCTTTTTTAAACTTGATTAAAATAAAATTTAATTATATTTCAACACAATGCCCATTTTCAGAAACGTGGAAACATTTAAAATAACATCCAACAAATTTTCTTATTGGCTTTATGTCACTGACTGTACACCTTATCGTCAGTTAGACAAGAACATAAATTTATACGTTATAAAAATGAACACGAAACGAATGGTTACAACATTCCGTTTGTAATTGAGTTCGATCTCCTAATTTATTGTGTATAAATGAGATTTAATTTATTATTGTGGTAGGAAACATATATTTTCCGCGCAATATGCGATCGTTTGAAAATTCGTAATGTTTTGTATACATTTCCACGATGAATCCGCTGGAGATTAACACTTCTCCTTTTGACTGTACTTTTTATTTTTAGATTATTAGCTTTTCAATACGACACGCTAATTTAATAAACGCAAAATGTGAAGCGTAATAAAATTGCATTCGTACTAAATTATTTGTACGATCTTTCGTTTCTTTTATTTAAAAAATATTTTTTATCTACTATTCATCTTATTATTACGCTGCGAATAGACAGCTAATACGCACACGGGTCTCCTGATGGTAATAGACAACCGTGGCCTATAGGCACCGGAGATGTGGTAGATGCGGCGCTGCCCTGTGATCAGGCTATTAGACATTATATGCAAGTCTACCGACTATCTTACCCTCCGGGCCGGAACTCGGCAATGTCATTATGGCGGATGGAATAGGTAAGGCGGTAAATCACACCCGGGCGAGTTGCTGCACAAGACTCTACCACCAGTAATCAGTTTGGTAGTTACCCAATTATCCATTGCCCGACGAAGAAAACATATAAAAAAACAAAGTTTCTTCCCCAAGAACGTTTACCTTTAGATAAACAATGTGTAA
>DVZL01008468.1:0-10232 GCA_018236625.1 Lasaia peninsularis | reverse complement strand
GAGATGCGACCTCTTTGGTTAATGAGCGAATGCATAATATCTATTGGATCTACTTATCGAATAATATGAGACATGTGTTTTTTTTATTACTTACCGCCCTAGGTCTTTTCTAGCTACATTATTGCCCCAGAGCGCTAATTGGTTCCCCACAAGCTCCATTTGGGGGTAATAAGGACCTACTTATCGAATATAAGAGATGTAAAGTATTTTAAAAAACCAGTAAAGATACGTAATTTTTCTTGGTGTTTTACAGAGTTTTAAGCACAAGCTAAATAAATAAAACAATTTAAGAGTTAAGGGTAAAACTAAAACTGTAAGTGGCAACACTTGGAGCCTCTCAATATCTCCATTATGTAGGCATTCGAGCCGAGTACCGGCTGGTAATATTTGATTAGCACTTCAAAGAATACCTTTAAAATTTAACTTAATTCCGTTAGTTTCATCCAGTTTAGCGAATACGCACTCTATAATTATTTCAATTTACATACGCTTCCTTTATCTAAAGAATAGAGGAAAAAAAGTACCTTCACGCCTAGTATCCGAAGAGGTGGGCAGAGGTGTGCCATTACATCCACGACTCGTAAGTCCAGTAGATGTATTAAAACACCCACTAGGGCCCCTAATTTGATAGGTGGCAAGCCTAACGCCACTTGAAACACATTCAAATCCCGGGCAATGTAATGCTTACTCAGAATAATTTGAAAAACTTTTAAGAAATGTTGCTCGACCTGTAAATTGAACCCAGGAACTTACGCGACTAACGTTCTTAACAGGCGACAGCCGTGCCGTTACACCACAGAGAATATCCTCTATATTTTAATATAATAGAATAGTATTGAACAATGTAAAGTAGAATAGAATAAAAAAATCCGTCAAGTGTAAGTCGGACTTGCGTACGTAGGGTTTCGTGCCAATATTAAAACGGCAAAAAAACCAAGTTTGTTGTATATTTTTTCTATTCTGTTTTTAGTATTTTTTATATAAAAGAAAGTACCCGGATGACCGAGCCTCGCTCGGTGTTTTTTTAGTACATCAGGTGTTTTTGGAATTTTTGGAGTTTTTTTCACAAAAAGAAGGAACTTCTTCTTAAAAAAAAAGAAAAAAGTAACAATCGGACTGAGACCAGGGTTTTCGAGCTTTCAGGCCCCGATTTACCAACTGAGATATTCTAACATATACATATATACAACATACATACAAGATATATATAACATATATACAAGAATTGCTCGTTTAAAGGTGTTAGATATAAGAAAACCGCATCAAAATCCGTTGCGTAGTTTTAAAGACTTAAAATACATAGGGATAGAGAAAGCAACTTTTTTTTATACTTTGTCCTTGTTGTATTACATTTTTGTCTCTGTGTCGAATTTACCTTTTAACTGTCGATATGTTTTGGTCTAAAAAATGTTTTAAATATTTTGGGACATATCTATTACAAGATTTTTCCGCCTTAAACATTGCATAATTCTCTAAAAACTTCCACCATCCATTTTAGAGTGGATTTAGAAAGGAACAAAAAGTTGCTCTTGTCACTCTTCATCCTTTCAACTATCTCCTCTTAAAAAATCACGTCAAACAAAATACACACATTCTGATTTATAATATTTGTATGGATTATGATGTTTAATTAACTAATACAAAGTAGATACACAAGGACCACATTGCTTTTGGTTTAGTATTTTTATGACCTTGATAATGGAATTTATGGTAGGATGATGAAAAAAATTTTGTTACATCTCCTTAATATACCTACACTTAATTAAACTATTAAACACTTAAAATTTGTAAAAATACTTGATGATTTACGATACGTTATTAAATCACAGTTAAAATATATAGCACAAAAACCATAAAAATATAGCCAACGAAAAATATGTTCCTCTGTTTAAACTCCGTGTGAACCAAATTCTTACCTATCAAAAGTTACAAACATCACTAGTACCTAATAAAATCTATTATTTTTTTATGTTGGCTGCATCGTGTTTCGTTTTTTTCCATAACACGATATTAACTCAATAGAAGCTCGGTTGATTTACAAAGGTAGCGCAAAAATTAAGAGGAGGCGGCTTCTTTTGACGATAGGTGGTCGCCAACCACTAGTGATGTGATTATAATAGCCATACTTTATTCACACATTCATAATTTTATAATTTCTAAGTTTTACGTCGATCGACACATCGAATAAAGGGATGTGTCCGGTTGGGTTCTTAATAACGTACTCTACTAACTAAAAATATCACGAGAAACGATGATAGTAAAAACGTGAAATAGGGTATAATGAGGGAAAAATATTAATGTTTAAGGTGTTACATTTGTACATCAAATTGTATTGTGGATGTATAAGTATAGCTTTGCTTTGCAGACAGACAGTCAGACAGACGGACGGGGACAAAATACTGTTTTGATATATTATGTAAAAAGCGATTATTTTTATATTACATACTCCAATTTTATTTATATGTATAGATTGGTAAAAAATATCGTGACGCCCATATCCCTGTAGGGGAATATAGAGGTACTTATGCACAAAATTAGCTGAAGATGTGACAAGATAAGACACGTGGCGATTCCGTCACCATATTGTTTTCGGATAAACTTAAAAAACTCATTTTTGTCAACTCGTTTTCAAAAACTCATAAAAATAAAAAACTCTTGCCATTCCCAAGAATCGAACCTGAAGTCTGGTGCGTTAAAGGCGAACACCGAGTTTACTCGAAGGTTTTTGCCCATTTAGTTTATTTTGTGTTTATACAAACTTTTATTTTATTTGATCAATCTAGTTTTTACTAAGTCTCACTTCACTTTGTCATTTAAAACACTTTAGGATTTAGATAATTTTACAAATCCCTGTCTCTTACAACGTATCACTTCCAGCCCCGGACAATCTTTCGTGATTGATTTCGTAAAGCTTTCAATGTCATAAGTCATAATATTTATCATTATTTTACCTCTTTTTTTTAGTTATCTATCTTGCAATGTTTAGTTTAGACTCAATTTTCTTTTTTATGGTTGAAATAATATCTATTATCATAAATTATTATAGAAATATTTTTGTCGTAGGTCAAGGACGAATGAATCAGTTGGGTGGAGTCTTCATCAACGGCAGGCCTTTACCGAACCACATCCGGTTAAAGATTGTCGAAATGGCAGCGGCTGGAGTTAGGCCTTGTGTCATTTCCCGCCAGTTGAGGGTTTCTCATGGCTGTGTGTCAAAAATTCTAAATAGATACCAGGTAAGATTATGTTTCGTAATATTTATAATATTACGAAATTAATGAAATGAATTTGTAAATTAATTTCTTGATGGTAAAAAATACCTATTATAATTTAGGTGTGTTAAGCTTCGTGCGATAATGTATTGGTTATCTACATTCAAGCAAATTGAACAACATTGCAAAAAAAAATAATGATAACCACGACGATGAAGATATTTCACTACTCACATTGGATTTACGACTTACTTACGTAGGTTCTCTACGTAAGTAAGTCGTAAATACAATCTTACTGTACCGATTTTGATGTATTTCGTTACTTCCATCAATACTTTCATATTTAATCGTTTTAGCTCACTATTTTTTTATTAATATCATAATTCTCCTTTTCATGATTCATATTTTAGTATAAATTTTTCTAGGAATAATTCTTCTTTTTAAAAACACAACTATACTTGGATAATTATTTCCAATTATTTAACTGAATGGAAAAGCGTCTCAGTTCTGTTCTGTGTTTAGAGCTTCTTTAATATTTAGATACAAATTCATTGGGATTCTATATGCAAATAATCATGAAGCTGATTTCGTTTTTTTTATCCTAGGAAACTGGCTCCATTCGTCCTGGTGTAATTGGTGGTTCAAAGCCAAGAGTAGCCACGCCCGAAGTTGAAAACAGGATAGAAGAGCTGAAGAGACAAAACCCAGGTATATTTTCCTGGGAAATTAGAGATAAATTAATAAAAGAAGGCATTTGTGATAAAAACACCGCCCCATCAGTCAGTTCTATATCACGGCTTATACGAGGAGGCAAAAGGGATGAATCTGACCCTAGAAGAAATCATAGTATTGATGGTATTCTAGGTAAGTTATACTTACCTTGAATTTCGTATTACCCAAATATCCCTAAGAATACCATTACGTAATTAATTGTCTATTTCATCAACATCAATGTAATCAAGGCTAAAACACAGTCTCATGTACTTTTTCTCTTAAAGTTTTGTTTGTGTTTTAATGTAATAAAATAATTTACGCTAATAATATAGAGTATATTTAAATATTTGTTTATGACACCAGTTTCTGCCCATGTCAGAACTTAAACCCAAGTCGTTAGGATGGCTATTGACGTTAGGAGTCTATGTTAACCCATCGACCAACGACACTATCAAATACATTATGTCAGATATATAGTTTGGTACAATTTCTATAAAATTATACTTACACAGCGTCACGCCAGGTCTCTTGCGGGGTAGGCAGAGAGTATCGAGTGCCAACTGTCACTATCCCTTCATACTTGCCTAGCTTCCTCCACGTTCATTATTCTCTTCTTACAAACACGCTAGTTTCGGAAATTTTTAAAACCATCTTTAGATAATACACAATCTATTTGGTTGTGGAATGTCAAACTATAACATTATGTTGATATTATTTATAATTCCACCATTGAAAAAAGAAATTGAAGCAAAATTAAGTAAAAAATGAAAAGAACTAAAATAGAGTTTGCAAATAAATTTCATTCTCATTAAATATAGTGTGGGATCCGAAGAGCTCGGTTTAAAATGTTCACGAAGCCGTGTGGTTGCTACAAACAGTGATATTACTAAAGTTAGATTAATAACGTACGTAGTTCAGTAGTCAAATGCCATAAAGGAATCTCTGCAAGGTTACTCGAAAAACATATTAATAATCCATTTGCTCTTTTAAAACCACGTAATTGTTTTTATAAGTGTTAAATGTTTGTAATGATGTGTGTCTAATTTACAATGTCATTGAAGTCTGTAAAGGAAGTTAGCACTTAATTCATATGTCATTCTAATAATATGGCTATTGGAAACATTTGTAAACTTCGCAAAATGGCGTATAAAGTTAATAATGTATGGAAAGTATAGCGGGAATAGTGCGCGCGCACGCCAGCGCCACGGCAGCGCCTCTTATGTCGGCTTGGGAAATTGTAGGTTATAAAAATGAAATTAGTACTCAAAGGTGTTATTATCCCATCGCGTTTGGCCGCAAGGCTTACATTACGACAATCTGTCCGTACTGCACGTCTTGTGCCGTATATCCAATATAAAATGGCGCTCCTAATATCCCGGTTTTGCGACGGTGCAGTTTTACTGGAGATTCTGAACCGTGATAAGATTATGCATATTAAGTTTGTAGCTAATACTAAGGTTATGATAGAGCAGTAACTTTCGACAAGAAACGTTTAGATTTCTGAATTACGGTATTTCGTATCAAATTTATGCTATTTTGTTCGCAAGCGACGAGCTAAAGAATTCTAACTGATAAAATATATTAATAAATACGTACCTACTAATATATCTGTACATTTACTAATTAAATATATAACATCGATGAATACGATATATCTCCCTGTTACCTATTTTAATCTATTTCAATGAATTAACATAAGATAGTATTAGGACACAACATAAAGTCTTTATATTATTACATTTATATGAATGACCATTCTCCCTAACATATCTCAAAGGATCCATCAAATTATTGCCGCAAGGAAAATTAAATTATGTTCATTCGAATTGGACATGTTAGCGTACAGTAGCAAAGAAAAAAAATTCACACATTTACACCTAAGTTTAATCAATTATATTTTCTCTACGACTTCAAAATAATGGTATTGTGGTTCACATAAAAAAAACTCATTATAGACAAACGTAGAACATATTGTGGGTACATTTAATTTAATCGAGACCGCGTGTGGTCCGTGCGGTAGCCCAATAATAAAAGAAGTAATAAACAAAATGATCGGCACCTAGAAAGTTACATTAGAACGACTGTATGCACTTCTCATTATTGTTAGCGATGATCATTGTTGATGCGATGAGTGAAAAGTAGCTTAAGATGACCAATTTTCTACATCGTGATTTATAACCTCAAGTCACACATATACAGACTATATCTCATTTCGTATTAAAATGATGTGTGGATTTTAATGACGAAACTCATGTGTAAATCATTTGAAGGTCCATCATCGTGTGAAGATTCGGATACAGAATCAGAACCTGGTATCACATTAAAGAGGAAACAAAGGAGATCAAGGACGACATTTTCTGGAGATCAACTGGAGGCATTAGAGCGAGCTTTTACAAGAACTCAGTATCCTGATGTTTATACTAGAGAGGAATTGGCTCAAAAAACTAAACTCACTGAAGCTAGAGTTCAGGTTAGTAAGATTGACAAGTTAAATATTATTCAATAATTCGATGAATCATCATTTCATCTGCAATTAAAATCATATTTAAATTAGTGATATGTTTTGTCTAGTATTTGCATAGTACATCTTTTAAAGATTTTTAGCAAAATACTATATACCTACGTTAGAATTAGATTAGGTAGATTTCTGAATACTACTAAATATTATAGCGAATATAAATATTTGTTTTCAAAAAGTAGACCACTTATGAGTTGAGTAGTTAAAATATTTATGACGATATATATCTACGATGAACAAAGGTTAAACAAACACTAAAGTCAATGAAAATATTTTGCAATACATCAATAGATATCTATTTAAATAAAAATGAATTTCCGTTCGTTAGTCTCGCTAAAACTCGAGAACGGCTGAACTGATTTGGCTAATTTTGCTCCTGAAATATTCGTGGAAGTCCAGAAAAGATTTAAACGATGGGTAAATATAACAAAATTGCAAGGAAAATACTAAAAACGACAATTTGATTTTCCCAAACAAACTGTTCTTACCTGTCAAATTGTTCATATATCCAGTGAAAAAAAGTTCACCGGGTCAGCTAGTTGTTAATAAAATTTAAAAGTAGATTTTTGGTTGAACAAAAAAAAAAACTTTTGGAAAGGAATTAAAAAAGTAAATGGAATTAAACAAAAATACTACTCATATATTTGATATAATAATGTTTTATTAAAATTAGCAAATACACAACAAAAGGGGTTAATTTAAGAAATCATTAGGCACGCCTAATGGTAGAGTTAACTATTCTAATCCGCCCACGCAAACATTTCGATTGTAACAAACCTTGTAATTAATTACAACACTATTGAGCTACCATATGTTGCGCCCAACTACTGGTCCATTTCCATTTTTTGTTAAATTAATAACCCCTAATTATTATCGATGTAACGATTTCAATGCAACGTAATCAAATTGTTCCAAACTAATAATTATGATAGATATACTGATCTCGATTTTATTAGGAATAGGTAATTTTAATTTTAATTTTTGAGTACATAGTGTAGTTTATTGATGATGTATTTCATGATGAATTTTAGAAATTGTTTTATTTTAACAGAAATATATTTTTGCACTTTCATCACTCGTAACTACATATGCATGTATAAGCGAAAAAAACTTTACCATTTGTAATTACTTTGATGACCACATAAGTAAGACTGGATATTTTTACAGGTTTGGTTTTCAAACAGAAGAGCTCGTCTGCGCAAGCAATTAAACTCTCAACAATTAAGTGCCTTTAATACTATGTCCCTACAGTCTGCCTTTCCATCAGTCCATCAACAATACGAACCACCTTCAACATTCAACGCTCAGTGTACTTCTTGGCAACAATCTTACTCCTCTGCATTAGGAACGAGTTCAGTTCTGAATTCAGCACTAGCACCATCTTTACACCAGTCCGCTTTAACTGCTCCTCCAGTTTGTCAGTCTGCTCTTACTTCTTCATCTTTACATCCAACAACAACTTCATTCCCATCTTCAAACTTAACACCATTATCTCACTCTTCCGAAATTTCATCACCATTACAAACATCAACGGATGCTCCTCCTCCTAGTTCAAGTCCAACCGCAGCAAGTCCAGCTGCAAACTCAACTAGTATTACCTATCAACATCCTACATATGCAAACGGAAGTGAAACAGTACCACATTCATACGGCTACGGTGAATACGCCAAACAGGAGCACATGTCAGCACACAACCATTGGGCTTCAAGACAACTAAGTGGGCATTCTCAAAACAAATTAGCCGATGTGGGTGCTTGGCCAGAAAATTACAGGTATTTTTGACCTTAATTTGGATTTATGGTTTATTAATAACTATGGTATTATAATAACTATTTGTAATGTCTCAATAATCCTCGACGGCGACCAATGGCGCTATGAATTATTAATGATTAGCTACTCATACCCGATGTCGGACTATAGGAGGGTATGCAATTATATTAAACTGACCTTTTGTCTCCGGTCACTAAATAGACTATCTATTATGTTTTATTACATCAATATAACATCTGTATATGAATAACAGATAAATTATTGATACATTTATTATCTGCCGATCAAAATTGATTGCAAAAATAGCAAACAACGTGTGTTATAAAATAATCTGAAACATTTATTTTATTAATTTATTTAGGTACGTGTTTTTTCTCAGTTGGACGTTTGAATTTTTTTTGTCAAAATCATCAAGATAATTTATATAAACAATTATATCAAAGTATTCTTTATAAACATACTATAATAGGTACATTTTTACCAAGTAATAAGAATGGGTTGAAATAATACACATTGTAAAAAAAAATACTAACAGATGATCGTTAAAATCGTGAACGAAGTCACGAACAGTTAGTATAGGTGTAAAGTTACTACACTTCCCGTCGAGTTGCAAACGGTGGCATGTTTCGATGTATTTAGATGTAGAATTTGCAACTTTCAACTTTTTATCTTTTATACCTTTATCATTATCCAAAGCGGCCGCTAATCAATTAAGAGTGTAAGGAGTCCGCCATTATCCGCCGCGCCGCAGTTATTACAGGCCGCATCGTAATGTGCGATCGTGAACAGCATAGGGCTGCGAATTTTATACACATTTTGATCGATTACTAATTGGGTTTTGGGTCGATACATCATTTTCACCCTTTTTAACTTACTATTTTATCGCGTCAGTGGTCGAATGGAGTCTATGTCTGACTCGGTTCGGTTCCCGAATAGGAATTTCTACTTATAAGTTTTTTCAGTTAACTTGAAAAAAAAAATGTTTGAGATTGGATTTGTGACCTAGTGGATCTCCGTGGCCTAGTACCTACTACGGGTTTTGGACTTCCATTTTGGTAGTCCAGGTTTGAACCCCGCCATGTACCAATAATTTTTTAAACTTAAGTACATTTTCTAAGTGTTGTTACAGTTTAGGAAAACATCGTGAGGAAACCCGGATTTGTGAAATTGAATTCAACTCAATCTAGGATTAGGGCTAGTTTTCTTTTTCGGTTGTAAATATTAGATATTTAGATATATAGGTATTAGATATTTTGATCGCTTTGCGTAAAAATTGGCGTCCTTGTCAAATCCTAGGGTAGGTAGCCGACCTATACTACGTCTGATATACCTAATACAATATGGTTAAGGCGAAAGATTCGGTTTGTGACCAATATGGTGATGGACTTGTCACATCATCGGACCTATAATACACTCGGATAATCGTGGGTATGTGTCTCTGCTAAATCTTTCGGGAATGTGGGCGTGACGATTTTTTTTAATCACTATTTTTCTTTTAAATCGATTTTTATTGAAGCTTCTCGTATATGTGACTATGTGACAATGAGTGAGACACTTATTGTTACATTGTGTTTGAAAACGGTAACATTTATCAATGCTATTTAGACAAAGACGGTCTATAAACTTAAATTGGACCACACACAATATCTTTCTTGGCACAATGCGGCACATTCTAATAATATATGAGTGTGAGGTAACTACGTCTGAGCCTTCGTTATATGTATTAATCTTGTAGCCAACAAATTGACGTAATATGTAAAGTAAGTATACATCGTAACAATTTACAATGAAATCGTGGAAAATATGAAATTATTATTATTATAAATATATTATAAATATATAATATATAAACTCAGACTACCACTTATGACTGACTGACTGACTGACTGACTGACTGATTCACCCCGAATTGTTCTCCCAGAAGGAGGTTTCTCACCCCCTCGATGGTGGTACCGTCGGATAGGTGGTGGTCTCAAACCACCCAGAAAAATCCGAAACCTTGGAAAAGTAGACCTGGT
>DVZL01008467.1:0-10232 GCA_018236625.1 Lasaia peninsularis | reverse complement strand
ACATCTATGGTGTCTATAGGCCACGGTTGTCTCTTACCATCAGGAGACCCATGTGCCTGTTCGCTGTCTTATACAATTAAAATAATCATCTATTATTACATCAGTACACAGTATAAAAAAAGTCGCTACTCATTTCTGTCTGTCTCTACATATACTTAGATCTTTAAAACTACCTAATGGATTTTGATGCGGTTAAATCTTTTACGGGTTTGATAGCCCGGAATACGACGGTCGCGAACACTAACATTATGGCAATGGGAATAGGGGTGGTGCAAATGTGGGCGAGTCGTCGCAAAACTCACCAATCAACCTGGTTCTTACCAATCATCTAGTCCTGTGTTCTTCAAAGGAGTCCGAAACTTAACAATTTTTTTTATTTATGTGTTTAGTAGTTATTGATTATTATGTTACTGTATTAGTACCTTACCTCATCGCTTATAATTTTGTCAATGGTCTCCTGTTCTGGTTTTCCGCACAAAAATAATATTCTCGTCAAATGGTCAATATCTGAACACGCTAATGTTAAGGCAAGCACGAAACATACACAAGCATAAACATTTAATAGAAGCATATTAAAAAAAGCTGGTTATAAGACGAAGTACAGACCACATAACACTTCACATAGTATGACTCTTTGTTTATGCTAACATAAAAAATAACTGTCCAATTAAAAAAAAACTTGACATTCGAATTTTAAAAAAAACTTGAGATTTAATTGTTGTAAAAGATGAGGTCTCTCATTTAAAACCTAATTGCAACGTTTTCATCGTAAATTTAAGTGTCCAATGTGTATATTTTTTGTATTTCACAGCACAATTCATGTAAAAGAATATAAACTTACTAAAATTTGGTTGCAACAATTATAAACACTGTGAATTTAACTGTCTGATTTTAATAAAAAAATAGAATTTGATAATATTTTCATACGCTGTGAGTTTGGCTAATTAAAAATTTAAAAAAATGCATTTGATAATTTTTTTTTTTAAATTATGTAAATAATATAAGTCTGTTTGCGACCTGCGCAAAAGCCGCTAGGAGTTTTTTTTATAAATTGATAATATACAACAAAAATTAAAACGTACACTTAAAAACACAACATAAATTAAAACAACAAAATCAATAAAAAAAAACATAAAAAGTAAAATACGTTAAGAAAATAATAAGAGAAGAAAAACATGTTTTATAACTTTTAAACCCTGTACATAAAAAACTTATATGTATTTTATTTATTAGAAATGGTAGTAAAATATAAAACTATTCTACTTAAAGCATAGTAAATATTAATATGAGTATTTTATTGTGATAGTGTAATACCTTATAGCCCCATATGAAACATATTTACTTACAGATTCTGACGATATTTTCTGCATAAATTCCTGCTTGGGTGTTCCAAGGACCTCCATTATCAAGTTCAACTGATGGATATCTGTATAGCCCATTAAGGTCTGAAGCCATAGAACATGTCAATATGGACTAGGCTTTGCGGATGTTAGAACATGTATATACTGAACAGTATTGTCAATGTTAAATTTTAGTATCAATGTAATAAATTAAGACACATTTTTGGTCAGTCATAATAATGTTAGTGCTTATTTAATAAAAAAGTTGAGTTATTAAAATGTTTTTAACACAATTTTAGATTGTTTTAAATATATAATTAGAAGATAAATATTAAGATATATTATTACTAATTTTATAAAAATATATGATTTGTCTTAACAAAAAGATGTTAATATTTAAAAGGAAATTTATTAGGAGTTTTACCTGACAACAAATTATACTTAATATAAAATAAATCCTCTGTGTGTATAATTATGTTTCAATAATGAATTGATGTTCTCAATATTAAAAAAAAATCCTAGGATAGATACACATTCTAATATGCTCCCTATTTAATTATGTTTTTCCACATAAGACCTAAATTTAATAAATATCCACTAGTTTAGTAATTGCAATTTCACCTATCTCTATAGTGTTATGTGTATCATTTGAGTATAATAGTGCTTACTTTTGAATTTGTTTTAGCAGAAAAT
Organism: Lasaia peninsularis; assembly: GCA_018236625.1. Lineage (NCBI taxonomy): Eukaryota > Metazoa > Arthropoda > Insecta > Lepidoptera > Riodinidae > Lasaia > Lasaia peninsularis. The sequence goes on along the minus strand of DVZL01008467.1, from coordinate 8,199 downwards.
ATAGAAAAAATTGAGTTTAACAATTAAACTATGACATTTTTAAGTTTCATGTTTATCAAATAAATAATCTAAAACACAACTATCATGGGAAAAATAAAAAAACTTATAAAATGAGCAGTCAAAAATGTTTGCATATTAAAACAATGCCTAAAATAAAGTCGACAATTAAAAATGGGAGAGTGTACGCATATCCGCCGCACATAGAGTATGACCTGCAACACCCCCCATCCATTTTTAATGACAATTTGCTAACTACTATGACAACATTTTATATACTTAAATGTATTACATTTTTTAATATTGTAAAATACCTACTTTAAAAGCCATTGTTGGATCGAAAAAAATATTCATAAAGATACTTCTTTTTAATTTGTACATAAACTTGAATAGTCCCTCTATTCATTCACACTCAACGGGAATAATTGAACTCTGTTTCCAAGCAGCAATGCACAATCTTATAAGGCCTTTGCTACCATCTAATAAAGCGACTATGTGCAAAAACGCGCATATGTACGTTTTTATCGAAAAAACTCAAATTCTAGTAAAGAAAAAATTATAGACAATTTATATTGAACACATAATTATGACTATAGCATAAATAAACAATGCTAGCTAACAGCCGTAACAGAAATAACTAAACAACCACACATAATTTTCATAATAATTTGATTTGCTTTAATTAGCTAGAAAACTTTATAATTAAGAATTGTATCAAAATACTCAATCATTATAATACATTTAAGTTATACAATTTTTACACAGATGTACATAGAACTACAGGTTATGATAAAAATGATGCAAATGAAAATACTTATATGAAATTATCAAAAGGATACGATCAGTACCAGGGAAGAGCGTTCTTCCTGTCAATAGTTCCGCCATGATACAGCCTACCGACCATATATCTACAGTTTGGTTGTAGTGCATCCAATTGAGCATTATTTCTGGTGCTCTGTACCACCTTAAATTAAATAGATTTAATTAATCAAAAATCTCACGTTTAACATATTTTGGGGTTCCGTACCCAAGGGGTATAAACCCAATTCTACGACTCCTCCAACTGTCTGTCACCAAGCTGTACCAAGTGCACGAGTCCAACTTGCACTTAACCAGTTTTATTTTAATCACAAATCTAAGATATTGCGAGAGTATGTTTTTTTCTTACCTTGTAGCTACATATCCTGTCATTTCAGTCTCTGTTGGCCTGGCCAAACCAAAATCTAATATTTTCAGTTCACAGTCTTCATTGACAGCAATGTTTGAGGGTTTTAAGTCCTACAATAAACAATATTATTTGATTTTTTTTTCTTTTTACAGCATGGGAGTCATATTTCTAATCTTGAACTTTTTAATGGATTAGGTTAGAGTTGTAAAATGTATAGGTGCATAAATAATGCACTAAGTTTAATCCAAGGTAACGAAAAATTCTCAGCATGTCAATTATAACATCTTTTCAACATTATGACCATTTTAAGGTTAATTTTATTTAACCAGTTTAGAGTTAAGTTAGTGAATAAATATATTACACAATTGTTACTAGTATGCAACAATAATTACATGTTCACATACCAATAACTCCTGGGTTTGTCGAGAGTGCAATAATAATTCATACAGGAATAGTTAAGGTGGTAGATTCCTAGGCAGGCAAGTTGTTGCACATGAACTAAGTCTTATTACATAAGTATTTTTTATTTTTTTGAATTAACACTGGAACTACATAAGTTAAAATTAAAAAAAATGTTCCTTACTCTATGAATGATTCCTGCTGAATGTATATACTTTAGGCCTCTAAGTATTTGATACACAAGAAATTGAACATGGTCATCAGATAGCTTCTGTGTTCGAACAATGTTATTCAAGTCAGCCCCCATCAAATGAGTAACTAAATAAACTTGCTGAAACTCTTCTAAATTTTTCTCCGGACTAAACACATCTAGCAAACCTGCAATACATTTTATATTATAAAGAACACAAAAATGCCTAAACAACAATATTTTTTTAAGTTGCTATTATAATTATTACAATATGTAAAAAGTACATGAGTCTTTTATCTGAAATCTGAATATGTGGAAGTTTTACCAAGTGCCGACAATGAAAAATATAAAATATATTTAATGCTAGAGTGAAGAAACAGTTTTTGCTGTGACATTTAATAACCTGGCCTGTATGGCTTAATAATGTGGCATAAAATTGTTCATAGTAGAATGTACATGATGTTTACGCAATACACAGTTATATCTATGTTGTCTAAAGGTAATAGCTGTCTCTTACCAGCATCTGCTTGTTTTGAATTAAATGTGATAATTAAGGATACATTTTAATATGTGTATTCTAAATTGACAAATATGTATTATTAGATATTTGACAAAACTTAGAATACAAATTTGGAACACAAAATAAATTCTCTTAATGCTAAGAGTTACAGATTTTAAGCCTCTAGTGTAAGTTTGTTTACTCAGAATGCTGTTGATGAATATTTAGGTTAAAAATGCACACAAATAATATTAAGTCCCGTACAAACCTATAACATTTTCATGATTCATATGTTTCAACATCCGTAGCTCACGGTAAGTACGTTTAGCATGGACCGCTGATTGGAAAGGCCTTGCCAATTTCTTTATAGCTACTTTTATGTTGTGAAGTGTGTCGATGGCTGAACTAAAATACAACATGATCACAGTTATTGGTAAATGCTACATATAAAAATATGTATTATTAATCTACATTTAAAAAATATATTAAAGTTAATTTACTATTATATTATAAGCTATTGATATTAAAGAGCAAAATGTATGAAAACAAAAAACTTTACATTCATTCTAATAAGTAATCAGGTGGAATTAATGTAATACAAAAGATTTCAAAATTATATTTTTAGTAATCTTAAAATTAAACTAAGAAATTAATTACTCTCTTAAGGGTTATAAAGACATATAGTCCAGCCTATCAAGTTAATGTGTTGTACATAAAAAAATATTGCAATAATTGTGTGAACAAATATTTAAAAAACAATCAAGATTTTTGTCGTTCGTAATCTGATTTGACTACTCCATAACAAAGATAGTAAATGATTATTTCTCTAACTTGTTCCACCCACGCATTATTTCACAATGAAACTTACATACTGATTAATAATTATATATAGTTGCATGCAATATTAAGGAAATGTAATAAAAATAAATATTGGCACAGCGCCTACAAGTAACTTTCTAAATAAATACATACCAAACTTGACCGTAAGCACCAGATCCTACAGGTGTAAGCATTTGATACCTTTCAGGTACAATCCATTCTGTTTTATTAATTTCAACTGTGTGGTACCGAGGCATGATTTCTTACATTAAAAATTAAAAGGTTTGTATTACTTTAACAACTAGAAAATATATTTATGAAAAATTATTTTATCTCTCTTCCCACTGTCGTAACATTCGCATGTCACTAGTGTTACCATTTTCCAATCATTAAAATAGACTGTACCTACTTCACTTAGGTACCTATTATTTAAAGCAAAAATATCTTTAGGTACTGAAAAATACCCTTAACATAGCGCCTCTGTGGTATGCATCAATTTATTATCTATACCTAGTATGTTTTCCACTTTGGTCAACTGTCATAAATTGACGTTTAATTTCAATAAAAGTCAAGTGATAAACAATTACGGAATTACGTTTCTTACACATTAATTTTATTGTTCTAGTAGTATAGTGCCTGCTTAAAAATGTCTCAATTAGCAGGCACTAAGCCCATAGCAATTGCCGGTCGAGTGGCATCAGAAAGGGAAAGATGTCTAGGAATGACTGATGCGGAAAGGGCTTGGCGAAAACAGTGGTTAAAGGATCAAGTTTTATCGTCAAACGAGCCCCTTTATGTTCAAGAATATTGGAAAGAACGTATAAATCCTATTCGTCGCTTCTATCGCTGGCCGTTGGATACAATATTTACAAAACTTATGCCAATATTGGTAAGGTTACATAACAAAAATAACCTTATTATTCGGGCACAAATATTTAGAAATAACCTGTGATTCTATTAAGTTTCCTCAAATTGTAAAGCAATTAAAAGTTACGAATCCATATGTATTGCAAACAAATATAATTATTCCAGTAATAAATCATTTAATTTTGTTATAGCAAAAATTAATGAAGTTGCAATAATAATTATAAAACACACATTCAAAATCAGATACGTTAATAGGTAAAAAAAAAATCACTCAAGAAAAATGAGCAAAATTCGAAGAATAATATAATAAAAATGTTTAATATTTTCAGGGAGAACAACGTGCTGCTGACTATAGATATATTGCAGGAAAAGCTGGTTTAATTGCATTGGGTGTACTTAGTGTTCATTACTATTTTAAATATCAGGGCAATGTGAGTATTTAGTTTACTAGCTGATATGTATATATAATGGCTTTAAGTTTATGTCACTGTCATGACAACTATGTATTATCTTGATTGTTCAACTATATAGTTGAACATAATACATGGTTACTCTGTGTAATATTAGCTACTCCCAGTGAACATGTTGAAATTAGTCCGTCATCTAATTGGGACAATATTTTGGTAAATGTTTTTCCATGTTATAAACACTATGTAATATAGATTTGCCTTGTATAAGGCAATTATCTTGCCTGGATATTTGCACAACATGGAGTTATTTTCTACTAGTTCTTAAAAACTTTAGATTTTTCCTTGGTCATTATATAATTATGAAATAGGTCATACTTTATTTTAAAAAATCATATGGTTTAACAAAATTATTGTATAACAGACTAATCTCAACTTATAATGTACTTTTAGATATGTACTAATATCTTGTATGTGGGAATGGAAATTTTCTTGTCAATTCCATTGCTGCCTAAAACTTTTGAGTTATTATAAGCTTTCATAAAATATCATATTTTCTTGTATATTTCTATCTTAATAGTTACATGACTATTGATTGTTCTGCACTTGTATAGATTTGACAACAAATTTAATATTTTGCAGGATTGGACCAAGAAGGGTGGATGGAGAATGATTAGAACAAAACCAATGGTACTCCCTGGTCAACCTGGATTCCCCTTCAAGTCTGATAGAACTCAGGACTCTGATTATGCTGATAGGGGATTCAAAAACTCTATCTTGCACAAGTGAAAATTATCGATTGTTAGTTGAATATTATGTTAGAAATAAATAAACAAATTTGGTTATGCAAAATGTATTCCTTCTGAATTGAATGCATGTAACAGTTTCATGAAATCATCACAGTCCATTGTCCTTGCTCTCATTTGATCTGCTTCAATGGATGTTAACACATCTTGAACTTTTTGTTTAATATCAAAATCTTCTGGTATTTCCTGCAAAATAAGTTTATTATATACATGTTCATACAGCTCTTATTTAAGTAAATTATGTATTACATAATAAATCTATTGATATAATATTTAAAATTGTGACGAAATAAATTTATTGTCTAATTCACAACAGCAGCTACATAATACTTTAAAAAATAGCATCAAAATTATTAATCAGAATTACTAGATGATATTAATTAGCTTAAATATAATATGCTTAAATTACAAAAATTTACCTTATTGTGTAATGAACAATGAACCCTGTAATTTTTTTCTAATACAGCCATTGTAGTACTATGCTTAAAAGCTGCTGATAAAGTTTTATTTTTTCTAACAAATGCAATTCTTGTGAGACCATCCCATTCAACAAAGTTGATTGGTGGTGGAGGGTTTCGAGGCTCTATTCTCACAACACTAGATTCTACTTTTGGAGGGGGTCTAAAATTATTTTTCCCAACCTAAAACAAAAATTAAGACAATTTTTATGCACTTGGCATCATACACTATAGATTATTAAACTCTCATATAAACTTAAAATAGTTAATGTTTTTTTTACTAAAGAAACAAATATTGATAAGTAACATGAAGTATATAAGTGTAATAAAACAATGAAAAATATCTTAGTGTGTCATAAATATATTCTAATTTTAAAATTATATATTTACTTAATTGCTTGATTTTTTACAGCAAGACATGATTATATCATAATAATATCAGGTTTTTTATAATAACAAAATGTCAAGTAAAAGAAAAGAAGTAGTTCTTACCTTCATTAACATATCAACACGGGCTAGTAACTGAGTATTTATTGACAATCTGCAATACAACTTATCCCCAGGTTTTGCTACTAATCTTTGTGCGAATTCCTTTTGAAACATCAGTATGGCACATCGAAAAAAGGGCCTATGAAGTAATAATTTAAACACAAGGGGAGAACTAATCTGATAAGGAATATTTGCAACACATATATCAAAAAAGGGCAACTCCGTTTTAAGAACATCCCCAACCAAAATTTGCAGTTTAGCTTGATATGGTGTCCCTTGCACGCGCTTTTGTAATTCTGCAACCAGTCTAAAATGTGATAATGAATACTTAATTGTGCAGCAATACAGACACATGCAAAATATCTAATTATTCTTGTTTAATATAGAAGCTTATATATATTTTTTTCAAAAAAACAGTTTTGAAATTAACTAGGAGCATAAAGTAACCAAGATATTAAACATACATTTGTGGATGACTATAACTATGAACTAAGCAAATACTTGGTAAAAGAAGAGGTAAACTATGTTATTATCAGGGGTTTTATTTAATAAATATGTATTATCGTCCCATTATTTCAGTAGGAGCAAGTGAAGATATCATAAAGTCTATCTTAATTTTATAGGACCAATGATAGGCTGATCAAAACTATTAACAATTGATCAAGTAGATATACAATTGCTGAAATGATTGGTAATATTTGTGAGAGCTAAACAACTTGATACATTAGTAGCAACAATCAAATTACTTGTTTTAGATAGTTTTCCTATTAGGGAACCTTAAGGAGTATTAAGTATATTGGTTTTCTTTTAGCTAATAAGTACTGATTAATCTAATAGTTTAGCTTTTGCTATAAAATGTCTAAAATTTTATCTAAGAACTAACCTTGTATCAATTTCACATGCAACAACCTTTTTTACTCGATCAAGCATTTTTACTGTCATGTTACCAGTACCGGGACCAATTTCAAGAGCGATATCTGTCGGTCTTAATCCAGCTTTATCCAGCATTGATGTTATTATTAAAGGATTTTTTAGTATATGCTGTCCAAAGTCTTTGTTGAACTGAATACCTAAAATTAAAACAGGTCGCAATATATGAATAAAAAGTTGAAAAGTTTAAGAATATTTGGAAAAAAAATAATTTCTTAGTTTTTATACAATAAGTAATATTTAAATCATAAAAAGATCTAACCTCAAATTATCAATTACCTTGTTTAGCGATCTCATTGTGAACTCGGGATTTCTTTTCAGCTTTAATTTTAGGCATTTTGTTTTAAAATATGTTACTAATATATGAAACCTATGTTTTTAATTTTATTAAAAAAAATAATAAGCACGTCGATTTCTCCTTTTACAACTTTAAAATAAATAAAAATTGACAGTTACTGTCATCTGCATTCTGCTATTTGACAACTATCAAGTAGCAGATGACAGTAATCATTTGTCATTGTGCTTATTGGATAAGATACTGCCTCTACTGTCGTAGTGTCAATTATTATTTTTAATGAACTAGGTACCTAAGTACTGTCCCCTTAGAACGTGCACTATCGTCACGACGCGATCACTTCGTTTTGCGCGTTTTGAAATGTCAAACTCAGAAAACCTAGTACAAATTCTTGACTTTGACATTTCTAATCGCGCAGAACGACGCGATTGCGTCGAGACGATAGTGCACGTTCTAAGGGGACGGAGGGGTTAGAACGTGCACTATCGTCACGGCGCGATCGTGTCGTTTTGCGCGTTTTGAAATGTCAACCTCAAAAATCTAGTACAAATTTTTGACTTTGACCTTTCTAATCGCGCAAAACGACGCGATCGCGTCGAGACGATAGTGCACGTTCTAAGGGGGCTGGACGTAGGTACCTACCTAATATGGAGGGTATAGGTTTTTTTTATGGTAATGGAAGGCAAACAAGCAGACGGATTTTCTGATGGCAAGAAATACACGTCGCCTATAGACACCAAAGGTGGAAATGGTTCGTTGCCAACCTGAGGCTGGGATAGTAAGCCTTTTGCATGAGTAAGTTTATCGGCTACCCTTCCCTCCAGACCAGAACACGACAAAGGCGAGCACTGCCGCTATTGTGGCAGGAATAGGTA
>DVZL01008466.1:0-10232 GCA_018236625.1 Lasaia peninsularis | reverse complement strand
ACTAGAAAGAGCTCAACGTTCTTTACTCAAAGTAATGAGTTTCAAGCCTTATAGGTTTCCTACAGATAGTCTTTATAAAATATGTGACTTACTTACAGTTAGACAGCTGTATATTCTAAATGTAATTCTAAAATTACATAAATCAGAAGTTTATCCGCCTATATATACAATAGTATAAACAAAATCCTCAATATTTACCCAATGCTCCATTATTCTTGTAAGTTATGTCTAACTATCTGGCTCAAGCAACAAAATTATGATGAAACTGAATTATTATGTAAAAATTAATTAATATATGTAAGTTATCATACACACACACATACGCACAATAACATAACATTAAAAAAATCATTAAAAAAAGTTAATTCCTAATACTAATAAATAGACCAATTGCCTACCTACCAGGCAGCTCGTAAGAGGCGAGCATAGGTTTACTGGGTCACTACCAACATGACCATTGGTGGAAGAGTGCTGTGCAGTAACTCGCCCGGGTAGGGATCCACCGCTTTACTTACTCCTGCCGAAATAATGACATTGTCGTATTCATAATATTTAACAGCCCGACCACAGGGTAGCGACGCACCTACAACGTCTTTGGTGTCTATAGGCCACGGTTGTCTCTTACCACCAGGAGACCCGTGTGCCCGTTCGCTGTTTTATATTATAAAAAAAATATTTACTAATTTAATTATATTAAAAAGGTTGTACTGATCTATTATTATTTTTAAATTTTAAATATGCAAGACCAAGTGTGTAAACAGCTTTATAATTATTTATATTGTGGTATGGAAGAGCGGCGTTTCCAAACCACAATACAAATGCTTAAGCGTTTAAAAGGAAGCGCTACCGTCATTTTAGTAATATTATGTTTTTTGTTATTGAATAAAGATATTTTGATTTTTTTGTCGTCGTCGTAAAGTAGCAATGGAGTCACAGGTTAGATATTATTTAAAGTTCAAATGAATCTAAATTAATAGATTAATACATCAGTTGCCCTCACGTTGGAGCGGATTCTCTACATAGTAGAACATAGAGTAGAGCAATTTAACCAATTGCTTATTATCAGCTTGGTCATCTACAATTTGATGGTGGAATGTTACGCAGCAAGTTATCTTGATAATGAATAATCGTGTTAACCGTCACACACGGTAGGGTAGAATACACAAGGTAGACGGTAGACAAGTACATTCTACTTAAAACTTTGTTACAGGAGGGCAATGCAGCTGTTTCCGGTATTATAATTTGTATATCATAAAATATATTGTACAAATTATAATACCTGAAATATATTTACTCCTCAAGGATATCGCTTGATCTCAGGGGAGCCGTGTGATTGCTTGCTGTTTTTGCATTATCAAGCGATAGGTTGGTCACACGTCTAGGTTAAACCATAAAATCCAAAATTCAATCCTCGCTGATCCACAATAATATAATGCGCTCGCGTAATCAGAAGCTATCATTACATGGCCGGCGGCTGCCAATGTTACGGAACCTCTAAAATTGAGCGTTTGCATCGATTTGATTGAGATGGTCATTATAGCTAAACAATCAAGTTTAGTTAGGTAATACTCCACTCGTATAACTGTTTGTTTTTAATTAAATTTGATGTTTAAATTACTTTTAAACTATTACGTCAAGTTTAGGAAGACTTTCATAAATTTACTGTCTATTATCCGGCTAACTTGAATATTTTACTCCTTGGACTATTCCAAAGTATAGCGGCTGCAACCGACTTCAGCTGGCTTTACTTATTACTATACTTAAAATTAAATGAAAATTATTTATTTGCCGAGTACATGTGTTAAAAAGTTGTTACAAAAACTATTTTTTGATTATAGGTACTAAAATAATTATTATATAATTTATTAAATTATTTTATTACAAAATGTTTTCCGATTATATTTCTATAGACCATTACAAAAATACACTGGTAAAACTAATATCAATATGTCCATATCCTCAAAGGGGTAGGCAGAGGTGTACCTACTCGTATTTATGCGCCCACGATTGACCAACTATATCAAGTCCCATGATGTGACTGGTCCGTCGCCACTTTGGGCACACGTTATGTTTTTCATATAAATTGAAAAACTTATAGCTTATTGTTCAAAACAAGTTGGTCTATCGGGAAATCGAATTCCAGACCTCGTGCGTCTAAATCAGATCCCGAGTACGCTCGATCTGAGAGGCAATTACTAGTAACTATTTTTTATTCGTCAACCGTACCGCACCATAATTTAGCCCTTAATCTACTGTAAAGTACCATTTGGTGGTATATTTAGCATGTACGTAATAAGATCGCATTTTTTTACTTAAATAAAAAAGCATGCAAGCATTAAATACATATACATGTCGCAATACGTTGAGATTGTGACGTCAACCTTCGGCTGACTTGGCGAGCACTAAATAATAACAATCATTTTGGTAATAAAAAGTATAACGACGGTACCAATTCAGACGAGTCGTCGCAAAGCTCTGCCACCTCGTGTGACAGACAGTACTCATGTAATTACAACTTAACTAGTGACCTGGCGCAGTAATTCTGATAATATACTGCACTAGTTCACCCGGCCAAATTGGTTCCGCCTCAGATTAATAAATATTAAAGTTGAAAGACAATTGTAGAATGTTTTGACCTTAGTAACAAAGTGCTCCGAATATAACCGAAACAAAATGACATCGAACATCTAGCTATTTAAATTCAAACCCAAAAAAGAGAAACAAACCTTCTGTTTTAAATTTAATTTATGAACGAATTTCTGTTTATGATATTGGAAGGCAAACTAGCAGACGGATTTCCTGATGATAAGAAATAACGTCGCCTATAGACACAAAAGGTGGAAACTATGCGTTGCCAACCTGAGGCTGGGATGGTAAGCCTCTTGCTTGAGCGATAGCGGGCACTGCCCCTATTGTGGCTGGAATAGGTAAGGCGGTGGTACCAATCCGGACGAGTCGTTATATGACTCTACCACCTTGATTTTAAATATAAATTGATTTTTACACGACAGGACAAGCGACAAATGTTTCACAGGTAATAGTAGTTTCTAAGGGAATACAAATTTTGTTTTTACTATACTCATGTCATTTTTTTTTATTTATAGGTAAATCTTTTAAATGTTCCCTGGACAAATATCGGCCAGCCAGTTCCCGGCCAAATCGGTTTCGCTATTCTCCAGTTTTATTTATTTAAATTCTTTATTGCACAAAATTATGTACAAAGGCGAACTTAATGCCAATAATCATTTTCTCCCAGTTTACCCTCAGGGTAGTGGAGACAAATATACATGGGTGCTATTCAAATAATAAGCAACACAAAATACAAAGACACAAAATAAAATAAATATATATAATAGTAATAAGAGGAATTTATGATATATAAGGAATTTATAAATAGAAACTTTGGGCATCAATTATTATTATGTAATAACAGAATTTTGAGACTCTAAGAAATAGACACGTGATTTAAATATGGGCAGACACTTTGACTCACGTACCACTACAGGAAGAGCATCCACAGACGAATCGCAGTTGTGGTAAAAGATTCAAAATAAGATGCAGTGTTATGGACAAGAATCATTCCCCGTGTTGATCCGGGTTCTACTGTAGAACAGGCCAACTGCCTTCCACCCAGGCAGCTCGTAAGAGGCGAGCATAGGGTCTAATGTCTCCAACACCGTAACATTGACTAGGTGGTTGAGTTTTGTAACGACTCGTTCAGATTGGTACCACCGCTTTACCTATTCCTGCCATAATAGCGTCAGTGATTGCCATTGTCGTGTTCTGGTTTGGAGGATAGGGTAGCCGGTAAACTTACTCACGCAAGAGGCTTATCATCCTAGCCTCAGGTTTGCAACGCACCATTTCCACCTTTGGTGTCTATAGGCGACGTGTATTTGTTACCACAAGGAAATCCGTCTGCTTGTTTGGCCTTCCAATATCATAAAAAAAGTGGTTTGATGATGATTGTGATATTGTACTTTCATATTGTTGAGGACATTGTTGGATACATCGTACGTCTGGTACGCCTAACGCAGACGGTTATCTCATGATAGTGGAACCATTTTTTAACGTATTTTAGTTAATTCTAATAATAATATTATACAACATCTTTCTTATATAAAAATACTAGCTAACCCGGCAGACTTCGTACCGTCTAACAATCACTGCATGTTGTGTTAACTTTTAGCCGAACTAATTTAGGCTTTGATGAACATACACAATACAATGGTAAATATTAATATGGATAAGTAGAAACATTAAAGTATTTTATTACATTGAATAATACATGCAGAAAGAGAATAAAATTAAAAAGAAATACAAAAATAATTTTACGTTAATTTATAAAATAAATATTAGAAGTTGTTTTCGGAAATAGAAACTTTAATTTAAACAAAATAAATTTCTGAACGCACGCTTAAACACTTAAACGTTTGTCATTATTTCTGTACGGACGCATCAATTTTTGAGGAACTCCTATGTATCTGCTTAATGTAGTATTCAACCCGTTTAATTGATTTAAAAAAAATACAGACAATGCATAGAAATGTCAACCATTACTTATAGTATTTGACAGGATGGACAGCAATTTTTTGACATGTACTAGTCATTTATTGAAAATGATTAATTTTTCATAATTATTAATTTATCTAGTTTTCATTGTTTTTAAGATCTATTCTGCTATTCGGGGCGGAGACAAGCCCAACTGATCAAAAAGTATGAAAATTGGTCCAACATTTCTCGAGTTATAAGAATTTTAACAAACCCGTCTTTGTTTTATATATTTTATAAGATTATTTTTATTATTTTAACATTACACAAATTAAACTCGTCTTTTGGAATGCGAATTTACTGATAATACTGTTACCGTAAACCAATATTACCGTAGCCCCAAACTCCAACACCAAGTGAAATGTACATATAAAAATAGATATTTCAATATTATCTCATGAGTACATTTGTATTATTAATATAGACACATATAGGTATTAATCAATCCATCCTTACGTACAATATGATCTATTCCACTACTGAGTGATGGAATAACTTGAATCGGTAGAGGGGGGGGGGCATCCCCGAAAAGATCTTTAAAAAATTAAGGATCTTTCTAAATTTTTTCATTCATTTATTTCAAAATTGAACGTTGAATTGTAACAAAAATAAAAATATTTGCAAGAACTACTAGTAACCAAAATAATATAAAAAGCAGCCGTATGCATATACGATTACCCGAAGAGTGTTTGGCAAGCTTAGAATTTCAGAAAATTGCAATTGCTAACCAACTGCTGCATCTACGTCTGACAGACAATACGCCGTTACCGTCGTGGGAGTCTGCAGGCGAGAACATTTCTTACCATCACGAAACCCGTCTGCTTTTAAATTTCAGTAGGTATTTTAAAACATGAACACATAAAATAAACAAGCATAAAAAGTTAAAAAGATCAAAGTGCACAGAAAATAGTAGATCGACCCACGTAATAAAACACCAAAGTAAAATATTCATAGTGTAAAGATAGTCGTTCAATCTTCCTCAGTGATTGATGAACGAAACTGTATGGATGACCGAATGAAATCGATTCAGTGAATGGTACACATTTGCATCTGTATGGAATATCTGATAGAGTCTTTTCACGGTTAATGTGGGATCCGTTTACTGTTGTGATGGGTCCAACTATTTCTCGAGTCAAATTGTTAATAACGTGAAAGAAGCCTTTTGGTTCATTTCGCTTTAGAAAATTATACATAACATAGATGCAAGTATGTATTAAAGCTAATTTCCGAAAAGAAATTATGTGTACTTCAATTAAATATTTATATTTAATTTAATAGTAGAATAGTAAAACCTAAAACAAAAAAAGTAAAATTAACTAATTTGCTATTTCCGCGAAAATAATTATGATTGTTTTCCTTCACCGTAAGAGAACTCAGAAAATTTACTTAAGTTAGAAAAACTCCCTGGTATATGGCGGGGTCCGAACCTTGAGTACCGAAAATGAAAGCCCGAAGCGCGTACCTAGGTACTTGGCCAATACGGTTCTACCCAAAACCAACTCTAAATACATTAAATTATAAAATATAAATTCACAATAATATTTTCACCCGTTTCAGAGAACTTAATCTTGCCGAAAGAAAGAATTTAGTTTATCTTATCTGTTGTACGGAAAGTATATAAAGTATGAATGAACGGTAAAAATAACACTCAACGTTTTGTTATAACATTATTAAATATTTTGTAATTATAAGTTGTCAATAAATTTATATTATATAATGTTAAATATTGAAATTTAATCAAACAACTTAGCGGGAGTTCTCTAAAAGCTAATACAAAATACAATCATGGTATTATTTAGAAGCTATTTAAATACAATGAATGAAAACGAATGAATGAAATGAGGTAATAAAATTACAGTTGATTTTAAGACGTCATCGGTTCTTGCCTCGACAGCTAGCTGTCGCTCGCGTCTCTACTTGTCTTAAAACTATTTTGCTCTTTCGCGGAAACCGATTTTTATTAAAATCGATTGAATTCTAAGAGGTATTTTTAAAAAATGAACACAACACACACAACCCAAAAATTTTTAAAAAACGTTTTTGCAAACTAAAACTATCTATCATTATTTTATAAATCACATAAATAAGAGATTGATAATTTAAATTAGCTTTCCGGTGAATCACAATCAAATTTGTCAACCTTAAACTACAACCAAAAAATAAGACTAAGTAAAAAAATAAATAACAAAATATGCATTCAATCAATCAATTATAATTGTACTTAAAAATCGAGTTTATACAAAATACATACATAATATATACATACATACTCGTATTTGTTACAGCACCTATAACTCGAGGTCTGCTAGACTAATTTTCGTGGTTTTTGATTCGTTGCATTTGTCTCCACTCCGAATAGCAGAATGCATCTTAAAACCAATGAAAACAAAGATGAATACCAAAATCATTGAAGATAAAATATTTTAAATAAATATTCATTTCTTCAGTACATGTCAAACATTTTGTTTTCCATCCTGTCAAATACTGTAAGTATTCGCAATTTTTGACATTTATGCATGCGTTCAGAAATGTTTTTAGTGTAAAATATTTAAAAAAGGGTGTATAAACTATTGTTTGTATTTTTTGTAAATCAATAAAAAGGTTGAAAAGTGCATTAAGCAGATACATAGAAGAAATAATCATAAATGATTAACATTTACGCGTGCGTTAAGAAATTTATTATGTGTAAATTAAAGTTCCTATTTCAAAAAACAAGATATATTCTACAGGTTAACGATATTAATATTTTTGTATTTTTTTAAGTTTTTATTCTCTTTCTATATTATGTATTATTCATAATAATATTTTTTATAAATCTATCTATATTAATATTTATTTTGTATCATTGTATTGTATTCATCAAAGCCTAGATTAGTTCAGCTAAAAGGTAATACGATATTCATTGGTTGTTAGGTGGTAGGAAGTTTGTCATGTCAGCTAGTTATAGAATACTAATATTCTCTAATTCGAGATATGCTTTTAAAGGAGAAATTTACCTTCAGATAGTTCTTCGTAAAATTAAAACTAAACTTTATTATAAGATGTAATTTATTATTTGTAACATATACAATATAATTAAGAATACATGATGTTTGTATGAATATTATAATCAAATATGTTATAATATTCAATGAATTGTATTTTTTACAATAAAATATATATTATAAGACAGTGAACAAGAAAACGACTCGCCTAGTGGTCAGAGACAGCTGTGGCTTACTTACTCACAAATATTATAGGTAGGTCAAGTCCCATGTGCGGTAGGCAGAGAGTATCGAGTGCCAAACGTCACGATCCCTACACATGCATATGCTGCCTTGCTTCCTCCACATTCATCAATCTCTTCATGCATAAACGCCGCCGGTTGATAAGAATTTTGACACCACCCTCAGATAATACGCGAGCTATTAGGTCTCTCCGGACACCTAAATCCATCCACATTTGTATTTTTGTATTTTTTTCTGTTTGTATATCTGCTTTGTCAATCTTTCGTCCTTCATTCTTTCAACATGACCAAACCATCGGAGCATGCCCTTCCTCATTTTACACCGACACCCTTTTTCTAATCACAGTATTACGAATGTGGTCTGCGAGCGTTACTCCACAAATTTTGCAGAGCACACGCATTTCGACCGCATTTATTCTGCTTTCATGCTACTTCTAACATATCCAACTCTTACTTCCATAAAATAACGTTGGGATAAGCACTGAATTATCCAAACCGAGTCGAGCCTTATAGAGCAGCGTTTCGCTTAGAAATAGCTTACTCAACGTTCCATTCACTCTATACCCAGTACTCACTCTCCTTTCTAGATCTGCGGTGTACCTTCCATCCCTGCTAAAAGCACTTCCAAGATATACATTTTTTTTTATATAAGAGGAGGCAAACGGGCAAGTGGGTCACCTGATGGTAAGTGATCACCGCAGCCCACGAATACTCGCAACACCAGAGGTATTACAGGTGCGTTGCCGACCTTTAAAGAATAAGTATGCTCTTTTCTTGAAGGTTCCTAAGTCGTATCCGTTTGGAAATATCGCCGCTGGTAATTCGTTCCACATAGGCGTTGTACGGGGCAAAAAATGCCTTAGGAATCACACGGTTGAGGAGCGCCATGCATCAAGGTCGTAGGCGGGGATTTTACGCTCTGTCGCGATGTCCTATTGTGAAACTCAGCCGCAGGTATCAAGCCAAACAACTCTTCAGAACATTCCCCATAGTAGATGCGGTAGAAGACACTGAGGGAACAGATATCTCTACGCATCGCCAAAGAGTCAAACCGATTGGAAAGAGCCCAGTCATCTACGATTCGAGACGCTCTACGTTGGATGCGGTCAAATAGAAGGAGCTGGTACTGGGGAGCCCCCGCCCAGAGATGAGCACAGTACTCGGTACATCGGTGAGTTAAGTAAACTAGAAGATCACAATTTCATTCACTTGTTCTAGCACTACATCATCAACTATAAATTTTACATCCGTTTTGGTTTCGTCTTTTTCATATACTATTATTTTGGTTTTAAACGCATTCAAATGTAAGCCCCTCTCTTTACAATCGTCTTTCATAACTATGAACATATTTTGCAGCTCAGATGATGAGGAACCCAGAAGTATAAAGCAGGCAGTTCACCACCTGGTCACCCATACGCATTCCCACATTCAGCAATCTTTACCTTTGGAGACATTTATCCAAATACAGGATAAACAGGCGAGCTGACAACACACAACATTGCTTATCACCAATGTAAACATTAAACCAAGGCGATATGTTTCCATTCATCCGCACACAGGCTTTACAGTCTAAATACATAGACTGTACAGCACGCAGCAGGAACCCGTGTATCCCATATTCTGGTAAAATGTCCCAAAGTTTCTTTCACACAACGCTATCAAACGCTTTCTCAAGATCCACAAAACTAAAAAAAAAACCTTCTGGCCAACAGCCAGATATTTCTCTACGATGTTGCAGAGCCAGAACGCTTGATCCGTACACCCTCTTCCAGACCTGAAACTTCCTTCACCACATTTTATCCCACGACATTTTATCGGACATCCCTTGCATTCTCCTTTCAATAATTTTTCCATACACCTACGAAGCTGATCCAACTGATTGCCTTGTAACTGGTGCGTTCATTCGTGAACCCTTGCCTTTATACAAGGGCACGAGAATGCACGCCTTCAATCTACGGGTACTCTGCCGGTCTTCTAACATTTATTACAGTAGTGTAGTCCCGCAGCCTTACCATATTTCATACATCTAATCGCCCATTCAACTTCTTCCATCATAATGTCACTGCATGCTTCCTGGACATACTCATACATATCTCCAAAAATTCACTCAACCGTTTTAGCATGTCATCTGTGTTAGTAAGAATATCACCACTCTTAGCATTAGAATCACACTTAGCATAGGATAGAAAGATACGGCATCTCACAGAATAAATAGAATTAATATTATATAATATTAATTAATATTCTATTCATTTTGTGAGCTGCGGTCTCTTCCAATTTCATACTATATCTCTCACGCTTCTCTTTCACTAGGCGTTTGGTGTTATTCTTACAACAACGATATATTTCATTCTTCAACTCTGTCACACTATCATTCAATTGCAAAGATGATACATAATCCAGCCATGCTTTCTTCTTCCTTTCCACAGAGGCTTTCACCTCTTCATCCCACCAT
>DVZL01008465.1:0-10233 GCA_018236625.1 Lasaia peninsularis | reverse complement strand
ATCAAAATCCGTTGCTTAGTTTTAAAGATTTAAGCATACATAGGGACAGACAAAAAAGTGACTTTGTTTTATAATATCTTATAAAATCTTGTGTATGATTTTTGAAGAAATTTATCTAGTGGCATGCGCTTCGTATTTCCATTCAGATAGTCCAGGTTCGAATCCACGCCATGTCACAATGATTTTTTATGACTTAAAAATATTTTTTTAGTGTTACACTGAAAGAAGATGTCGTGAGGAAACCTGGTTTCGTACATTTCGAATAGAATCTGGTTCCTCTTCTGGGTTAGAGGGGTCAGATGGCAGTCGCTCTACGTAAAAATAGGGGCCCTAGTCAAATCCCCTAAATGCTTAAGTACTTTGTGATTAGATCAATTGCAGAATTCCTCCAAGGTTATTTATTTATTATTTGTTGTGTGCGTGACTTCATCCACGTTTTTATTTTATTATTTTTTTTCATACATTTATGTCTGCCAGTGAAACTTCTATCAAAATCAGTTCAGCCGGTTCAAAGATTAGTAGATGCAAACAGTCAGAAAAACAAATAAAAATGCTAAAAAATACTATGTTCTTTGCAAACACATATATACACTAAATACAAAACGGTTATTTTAATATTACACATAGTAAAAATAAAGTAACTCGATTTGTATATTTTTTGTATTAAATCTTATTCTTTTTGTTGGTGTTGGTCCGGGTTCCGTTGTAAAATAGGCGAACTGCCTTCCACCTAGTCAGCTCGTTAGAGGCGAGCACAGGGTCTATTGTCACCAAAACCGTGACATTGTAGAGTCTAGACTAGGTGGTAGAGTCTTGCAACGACTCGCCCGGATTGGTACCACCGCCTTACCTATTCCTACCACAATAGCGTCACTGCTCGCTATTGTCGTGTTCTGGTGTGGAGGGTAGGGTAACCAGTAAACTTACTCACGCAAGAGGCTTACCATTCCAGCCTCAAGTTGACAACGCACCATTTCCACCTTTGGTGTCTATAGGCAACGTGTATTTCTTACCATCAGGAAATCAGTCTGCTTGTTTGCCTTTCAATATCATAAATGTGCCTGAAATGTCGAATATGTGGCGAAAGGTACTAACAAATAATAGTGAATATATATCTTTACGCCAGGTCCCTAGCGGGGTAGTCAGAGCGTATCGAGTGCCAAGTATCACGATCCCTACATACTTGCCATGCTTCCTCTACATTCAGTATTCTCTTCATACAAACACGCAGGTTTTGAAAATCCTTGACACCACCCTTGGGTAATACACGAGCCATTTGATGAATAATGAAATATTTGTGAATAATTATCCACACTGACCTCATCTCAAACTAAGCAAATTATTTGCTTGTGATTTGTATTGTATGTATAATATTATGCTAAAATTAATTAAGTTAAAATCTTGATTATTATAATTAAATTGTTTATCTGGATAAATGTTATAATCTCAGAGTTAAACAAATATTCATTTTAAATAAATAATATCTACTTAACTTATAAAGTCAGTATTTTAGTCTTATTCACCAAAATGTGACCAAATAATGTGAAATGGATTTGACTATGAAGGATCCCGTAGACTTACGCACAGATAAGAAATATAAATTTACAGTAATAGGTAATATTTGATGGGATTTTCGAAATGTTTATAAATTAAAAAAGATTTATGCACGTTTTTAAATAATTACGCTATTTAAAAATTTAATATATCTCAAAAACATTAAAATAATTTAAGTTTTAACTAATTTCATTCAAAATCTTTAAGTTTTTTGTCCCTCATTTCAAATGTTAGAGGATGAAAAAATACATTTTACCTGTTTGAAAATGTCTATCTTTTAAATATAAATCTAAAAAATAGTTTAAGATGTTTATTAAACTATATTTTAAGATTCATATCATTTATTTTTAAAGCCGATCCATAAACTATTCTCGATTCTCAAGAAGCCAAAAAAAAATATTTTTTGTAAAAATGTTAAAGCGGTTCGGAAAAAATCTGATGAATGAACAGATGACAAAATTGTAAACCAAACAAAAAATGTTTGCAAACCAATTAAAAATCCTACAGATATAAGTGATTTCTTTTTAAATTAAAACCACCAACCTGTAAGGCACTTCTCCTGCGAGGAAGACGTAATTGATCCCATACAAAGCAGCCATGTACACAGGAAACGAAAGCCAGAAGAAGTTCATCAAATGGAACCTCTTGAACTGGCCCAGCTCCTTCATCAAGTCACCAACATCCAACTTGTCTTCCATTGTTTGCTTGTACCAAATGTCCTATAGACCCTTATATGAACCCTGACCCTATAGAGTACAAACCCTCACAATTCTTGACTATTTGTAATGTCAATTTTGTAAATTGTTAATTTTTAATTTTCACTATTATCTACACTTGGTACAAATCGTAGTTTGTTAAAAATAAAATTAATAATAAAAAAAACAACTATTTTATGGTATTTAATGTAATGATTATTAATTTAAAAATAAAAAAAAATAATTCTAATTTATAAAAAAATAAAACTGTATAAAATTAAAAATTGATTTTGATTTTATTTTACTGTCGCTTGTTTTCATGATACAATTTTATCATAATCGATCAAGCCCTATAGTATACATTCCGCGAAATATGGACGCGCGCAGCACGGACACTCAAACACAACTGTTTCTATATCAACAGTACGGAGTACCTAACGTGACATTCATACTCTACCTTTAGTCTCTACACTATGTTATTATAAACATAATAGAATTTGTTATTACTAATACAACGCCTTATGATCGCCTCGACGGTTTAGTATCGTACATTTCATATGGAAAAATTCGTCAAGTTCGAGTCGTATTCGCGCACAAAGGGTTCCGTACCATCCGTATTAATATTATAAATGCGAAATTAACTCTATCTGTCTGTCTGTTACGCTTTCACGCCTAAACCACTAAACCGATTTTGATGAAATTTTGTACAGAGATATAGTAGACTTTAAGAAAGGATTTAGGCTACTTTTTAACCGACTACATTAAAACGAGGGTATGTTTTTACGCGATTAGTATTATAAGTCGGAAAAAATGTCGGCTTTTTGAAAGTTGTCTGTATTATTAAAATAATTCACGCGGGCGAAGCCGCGGGCGGACAGCTTTACATTAGCAGTTACCTATAAAAACGGCGTAAAATATCACGCTTGTTGTATGGGAGAAATCATCTGTTAACATTAATTCAACTGTCTAGCCATCACATTTGATGAGATAGAACCTGGTGACAGACAGATAGATGGACAGTGGAGTCTTAGTAATTGGTTTCCATTTTTTACCCTTTAGGTACGAAACCCAAAAAGCGTTCAAAAATATATTTGTATTCAACAAATAATATTTTTTAACTCAGTAAAATTGCAAAATCCAATATTGTGTCGTCTTTAGTGAATGAAAATTAAATTAAATAATCAACAAGTTCTGGCTTCCTAACAAAAAAGAATCAACATTGAAACTATGGGAGTTTACAGAAAGAGTTGAACTAAGTCTAGTGTAAAATAGTTTATAGTAAATAGTGATTTTCTTCTATAAAAATATTATTATTAACTAGCTGTGCCCGCGACTTCGTCCACGTTTTCATTTAATTATTTTATTTTATACATTTCTAAAATAAAATTTTCAAATAAAAGTAGCCTAAGCCTTTCCTTATTAAATTAGCTGTCTGCCAGTGAGTCCCGTCAAAATTGGTCTAGCCATTTCCGAGATTAGCGGATACAAATATACAGACAGACAGAGAGACAAACAAACAGACAAAAATTCTAAAAAATACTGTTTTGGTATATATGTACCTTGTACATAATAAATATAAATATATCTGTGGCCTAGTGGTACGCGCTTCGGACAGCCATTTCGAGAGTCCAAGTTCGAACCCTGCCAATATGTTTACCAATAAGTTTTTCAAACTTGAGTACATCTTCTGATTGCTCTTACAGTGAAGGATAACATGGTGAGGATTTGTGCTCGATATGGACCTATCATCATAGGACCTAATATCGTCGATTGATCGTGGATGCATATGTACTCCCTGGCTACCCTTTGTGGTGTACGAGCGTGACTATATTTATTTAACTAATTTATAAAATATTTGTACATATTGGAGAATAAAGGTCGTAGCTCACTTACACGTCCCTGCTACGCCTCGCCTAAAAAATATCATTCAAATATGGGCTTTATGGCATGACTTTGCGATATAGTTTATAATGGCAACATAATTTAGTCTGCTGCGTTAATTTAATTCGCCTCTGTGGTGTAACGATATAAGAGGTCGGCCTAAGAAACCCTGGCTAGATGTAATGAAACATGATATGTGAGCCAATTGACTAACTATTGGAGATGCTGAAGACCGAGCGAAGTGGAGAAGTAGAAGTCGGAAAGCGGACCCCGGGTTCTCACGCTCAAATGTGAAGAACAAACGGGAGTAACGCAAATGATGATGATGATAATTACAGGAGTCTACCACGTTGTCAAAATATTGTCATTGAAAAGAAAGTTCTATGAACCCTTGTACTTGATTATAACAGCTGATTCACCAATACTTTGTTTAATTTTGTTGCATGAGGTCATTGATCTATATATAGAAACCATCTGCTGAAAACTAAACATCAATACATTTTTAGAAGATAATTAATAGTAGAAAAGCAGATTTTGCTATATTTGATAACATCAGTCGTCGAGCAATGCATAGGTATGTATGTTTACAAGAGTACATATACCAAAACAGTAATTTTTAGAATTTTTGTCTATCCGTCTATCAGTTTGTTCCCCCCAATCTCTGAAACGGCTGGACCGATTTTGACGGGACTTTCACTGGTAGACAGATAATTTAATAAGGAACGGCTTGAGCTAATTTTACTTTAGAATTCTATTTTAAACATGTATAAAATAAAAGAAATAAAAACGCGGACGAAGACGCGGGCACAGTTAGTAACTTTATAAAATTAAAATATTTATTTGTAAAATCAAAACAACCGCCGCACCGCAATCTGTAGTCCGTCGCCATATTGGACACAAATCAAATCTCGGACAACGTAATTTTTTTCAGATAAAGTGAAAAAGTCATAAGAACTAATTCCACCACCCGGGGATCGATGGAATGGACAAAACGGACGGCAAGGAACAGGTTTTCATGCGGCCGCGTCAGTCAAAGAATGGATATATAAATATCATATAATAATAAAATATATAGTACTAGCTGAGCCCGCGATTTATAAAATAAAGTAGCCTAAACCTAGCTGCTAGCCAGTGAAAGTAGCGTCAAAATCAGTCAAAATCATTTCAGAGATTTGCGGAATCAAAGAAACAGACAGACAGACGAAAATTCTAAAAAATACTGTTTTAGTATGTGCATTTATTCAAAAAGCAGTCATTTTTATATTACATACAGACACTCCAATTTTATTTATTTGTACAGATGAAATGTATATCTTGTGTTAATAATAAACGTTGGTCGAAGGTCTACCACCAACGGGATCCAGATTCGATTCCCGACAGGGATAGCGAACATGGAAATCGATACGAATTAAAAAAAATAAGCATACTTTATCCTAATGTCATTACTGTTACAAAAAAGTATTTACATTTCCTTGTAAAAAGTAAATAAGAATATTATCTGTGTACTATAAACTTTACCCTTGTCCTATTTCCGAGTATAATAAAACACTTCAATAATTCAATTGAGACAAATCCTTTAGAAATATACTCTGTTATCATATTCGTTTGTTATCATATTCGTTGTATTAATTAAGATTATAATTAGTACTACATGTGCCCGCGACTTCGTATGCGTAGATTTCGCTTCCGCAAAAAGTACCCTACGTGTATACTAATGTATGAACTAAAATATTTCAAAGTTTCATCAATTTTCAGTTTAATACTGCCTACCAGCCACCCTTTGGACAAACAGAAAAAAAGAAACAATCTTGTCAGATATTTATAGTAAGCATATTATATACTTGTGTTATGGGTGTTAGACAACGATACTAATATATAGAAATACTTAAATATATACCAGAATAAATTTAAAAAACACCCAGACCCAGAAATACAAATAATCATCACATAAATGCCTGTCTCCTTTGGGAATCGAACCCGAGCCTCGCGGTTAGTCGATAGAACAACAAGTCGAATGAAGAATGAATGTGTTGCAATATCCTTTCTTACACAACCCCATTAATAGAATCCATAAGGGAAACCCACGCGGGTATTATCACGGTTTTTAGGGTTCAGTAACCAAAATTAAAAACGGTCCTATTATTCCGCCATCTGTCTGTTTTTTATGGGATGAGACAGCGACAAGCACACGGATCTCTTGATGATAAGAGACAACCGTAACCTATAGACACTAGATATTAAAGGTGCATCACTGTCTCTGGTCCGGCTATTAGACCTAATGTACTAGTCTACTGGCAACCCTCCAGAACACGACAAAGTCATTATGGCGGCAGGAATAGGTAAGGATGTGAATTCTTACTCAGGCGAGTTGCACAGCACTCTGCCACTAGTGGTCTTGTTGATAGTAACCCAGTTAACCTATGCTCGCCTCTTACGAGCTGCCTGGTAGAAAGATAGATGATTCATTCTATACAGAGGACCAACACGGACCTTTCGATTTGTCATCTCATTACCGTAAGAGCTTGAAACCTGATATTTTAAACAAACATTGGTACGAAACCCAATGAACGCCAGCCTGACTTGTACTTAACCGGTTTTTACGGTTCCATATCCAAAGTTTAAAATGGAAACCTATTACTAAGACTCCGCTATCCATCTGTTTGTCTGTCACCAGGCTATATCTCATGAACCGTGATAACTAGATAGTTGAAATTTTCACAAATGATGCATTTCTGTTGCTGCTATAACAATAAATACTAAAAACATAATAAAATAAATATATAAAGAGCGCTCCCATATAACAAACGTGATTTTTTTGCCGTTTCTTAGAAATAATGCTACGGAACCCTACGTGGGCTAGTCTGACTCGCTTTTGGTCGTTTTTTTCATTCAACAATGAATACGTGTCATGGTACTGTTAAGGCGTAGGACGAGTCTTTAGGTAATACAGCAAGCGCAATAGTTTAAACACAAAAAAACTGCAAAAAAGTGACTCGAATTTCATTATCAAGTCGTCTAGGTTATTTTTGTTTTTGTTAATTATGATAAACGAAGTCGGTGTCTGACTTTGAGAAACGAGGTTCTGGGTTCGATTTCCGATAGAGCAAATTTAGTTTTTCCATTTATCTGTCAAACATAACTCCTCACTTGTTCATCAAGGAATCTAACATCTCTGTCCACTTCGGGTATAAGAACGTGACAATATTGGTGAATAATTTTAAAATGTTTTGTATCCTAAAATGAGGAAATATATTTTCTTTATTTCCCTTTGTTTATTATAATATATAGCAGTCGCCTGTTAATAAAGTTAGCCGCGTAAAGTCCCGGATTCAATTCCTAGATCGAGCAACTTTTCTAAAATGTTTTTCAAATTATTCTGAATAATCATCACATTGACCGGGATTGGAATAAGCCCGAAGTGGCGATAGGCTTGCCACCGATCCTATTGGGCCCTAGTACCTTGGCTAATCGTGGGTGTTCTATTATATCTGCTGGACTTACAAGGATACAAGCACATCTCTGCCTACTCCTTCAAGGATAATAGCCGTGAAGGTACTTATCTATTATAGAAGAACTTTACAAAAAGGAAAAAGCTGTTAAAAATTATTTAAAACTATTTTTAGTAAATCCTAGCATCTACGACAAAAATACAGATGAACGTTGACAGTGAAAAAGAGGAAGTATCTAAAAGGTAAGGTCGTTGGAGGGAAGGCAAACATGGAAGTAATGTTAGAGACATTGGTGGTTATTCTGTTGCGCGCTAATGAAATATTGTAAATCATCACTTCCCTCTTGCAACGCAAGCAAGAAACAGATAAAACATAAACGTCTTGGATTAATTTGTACGTAATATATCTAAAGTGTTTTATTTTGCATTTTTAAAATACTAGCTATGCCCGCGACTCCGTCCGCATTTTTGTTTAATTATTTATTTTATACATTTCTAAAATAAAATTCTAAAATAGAAGTATAGTACAGTTGCACACCAGGACTAACACCACGGCCACAGGACATATATATAGGATATATATATAGGCCACGATTGTCTCTTACCATCAGGGGAGCCGTGTGCTTGTTTGCTTCCTTATTCCATAAAAAAGTAGCCAAAGTCATTCCTTATTACATTAGCTGTCTGCCAGTAAAAGTCCAATCAAAATCTGTCCAGCCGTTTCAGAGTTTCAGAGATTCGCGTGTACAAACAGACAGACTGACAGACAATAAATTCTAAAAAATACTTTTTTGGCATATGTATCTTGTAAATATACATACATAATACAGACACTTAAATTTTATTTATTTGTACATATTAGAAGAACACATATTATATTCCAAGATATGTAAAATTGATTAGAGTAATTTAAGAAAACCTTACTTTTTAAATCCCTTATTTTACTATTTTTGATTCTGCGAGAAACTTAAAATAGATATATTTTTAACTAAAATATCTCACCCGTACCTTCATTACACGCTGCAATATAAAAACTAAGACTAAGACTCCGCTGTCTGTCTGTCTGTTTATCAGTCACCAGGCTGTATCTCATGAACCGTGATAGTTATAGGCAGTTGAAATTTTTACAGATGATGTATTCCTATTGCCGCTACAACAACAAGAACAAATATAATACAACACAACAGAATTAAGGGTATTCCCAAATAGCATACGTTATTTTTTGTTGTTTTCATAAATAATGGTACGAAACCCTTCGTATGCATTTTTTTTATTTATGATTATAGCACATGTTTTGTATTCAATTTCGTTATAAATAATTTCATAATAAGTAATTCATTCCTAAAAAATAATACGAATACAAACGATATGCTACTAATTTTTAAACATAATTTACTTTCTTCTTTCGTCTTCCATCATCTTTTACTTTCATTTTATCAAAAAAACTATTAACGATAAAAACATTGTTATAAAAAAATTTAGAATAAATTTTGAGCGATGCACATCAGAATCGGCACCATTTTATTTTCAACCTTAACCTTGTTCTTGACATCGAGGCAAGCGTCAGGAAAAAATATTCAGATATTAATCATAGGATTCCTAAACGGAAGTAACAACCAGGCCAAAATAAAGATGTATATCATTATTATCTTCACGTGGTATCGTTAATCAAGGTTGTTCTCATATTTAGGCGTTGAAACCCATAACCAGGATAAGTTGGCTTAGCTTAGTTTTAAGACAGCAGACAGACAGACGGGTCTGCTGTTGGTAAGATACAAAAAAGTAAGCCAACAGACACCATGACAAACTTACTGTAAACCAACCAACCTCAAGCCTCGAGTTCGATTCCCGACGGGGACAGGCATTTGTGTGATGAACATAGATGTCTGCACTTCCGGGTCTGGGTGTTTATTACATTTTTTTGTATCATTTTAAAGTATTTCTATGTATTAGTATCGTTGTCTAACACCCATAACACAAGCATTAAATTTGCTTGCTTTAGCTTAGCATTTGGATTAGATCAATTCATGTAATTTGTCCAGTAATATTAAAAGACATTGAAATTTATACAGATTTTTAAATATGCCTTATCATATAAGAAAATCAGTATTTATTTTACATTTTTTATACCAAGTTTAGTATAAAAAGTAGTTTTTAGTATAAAAACAGATGTAAGTGTAAAAAAGGAGGAAGTAAGGTATGATATTTTGTTATTTAAATAAATTAAAATACGGCAACAACAACATTATGTTTTTAGGGTTCCGTACCGATACCCTCTGGATATGGATATGATACGAGGATATAAGGAGCTCATTGATGATAATTATTTCCTTAATTATAAAAAAATATATATTATTTTTTATTATCAAAAGGTTAAAAGGCAAAAAAAGCTTTTATTATTTTCGAGTCACCCTCAACGAGCCCTTTTATTTTATACCCATATTGTCCGCGATTTTGGATTTAGAATGATGTCATGTCCCTTATCATGCTCACACACACACGGGTCTCCTGATGGTAAGAGACAACCGTGACCTATAGACACCATAGATGTTGCAGGCGCGCCGCTGCCCTGTGGTCCGGCTGTTAGACCTTATGTGCAAGTCTACCGGCTACCTTACCCTCCGGACCGGAACACGACAATGTCATTATGGCGGC